>CM046031.1:11918880-11982250 GCA_025215565.1 Flaveria ramosissima | reverse complement strand
AAACTAAAAGTTTATCTTTTTAAGAAGACTTATCTATAGTTTATTATAAAATTTGGCATTTTTATTTTTCTAAGGCAAATGGGCTTGGGGATTTTTTCCCAATTTAATTTACCATCTATTTTCATTCCTAAAAACTTTATTTTATCTTGTAACAATTATTTTTTCTTTCTGATAAAGCTAATCTATGTTTTTCACATAAATTACAAAAAACATCAAGATGTTGTAAATGAGATTCTATATCATTTGGTAAAATTAGAATATCAGCTATATATACATATATAAAATCATAATTTCTAAATATAATATTTATTTTTCTTTGAAATATTGAGGTTCAATTTTTAATCCAAAAGACATCGCAAGCCATTCATATTGTTCTTGAGTAGTAGAAATAAAAAATGCAGCACAAGCTATACTATCAGAATGCATTTTCATTTGCAAGAAACCATTTTTACAATCAAATTTGGAGAGTATCTTTTATTTCTAGTCCAAGTTACTAGACTTTCTTTATGTGGTAGAAAATATCCATCAAACACAGTATTATCATTTAATTTTTTATAATTTATTACCATTCTAGCCTTACCTCTTGTTATTTATGTTATTTCGGCATGTTTTCTTACTAGGAAAGTATGACAGCCATGTGGGCTATGACTAGGTCTAATCAGCCTCAAGTTTAGTAGTTCTATTATTTGAGTACTATTTAAAGATTTAAACCTCATTTTATTTTCTTTATGATCTTCTTTATCAGAATCAAGATCTATTTTTGAGTTTCTATTTGCAGACGGGCCGGTGAAGGGTGGTCACTTACAACACAACAACACAAAGAGGAGATTAACCAAACTTAATCAAACAGTAAACTGGATTAACCACAATAATGATACTAAGAACCCAAGTAACAAGTAAGAGACAGAACAAGAGAACACAAGAGATTGGGTTTAAATGATGCAGTATATTGCTTTCTTAAGTTCTATTACAAGTGTTACAAAGCATTAAGAAAGATACTAGAACATGGAATACTTATACGACAACCTACAGCCAGCTATACTTTGAAAACCAGCTGGATACAATTGACTAGACACAAACAAAATCAATTGTAGTATCAAAAGGCATATATGCTTTTTGACTTGTGACTATGACATGCCATAGCTCACATCCTTATTATACTATTAAAAAGTAAAGTACATAAGTAGAGAGTTACAGACTCAAGACCTCAATGTACAGTTACCAAAAGCATGGACCTTTTCACCAACTCATGTAAGTTGGTGACTTTACAGAGTTACAGCAGAAAGGTGGTCCAGCTTTATGGTAAAGTACATCAGATAAAGGCATATCCTTAAAAGTCTTCAGAAGAAATCTGTCTTCACTATTTGGCTTCGGAAGACTTTGTCTATGAAGCTTCGGAAGACTTCACTTTTGGCTTCGGAAGATATTGGTCTTGGCTTTGGAAGATTTTACACTTGAATATTTCTAGTGCATGGTGTAAAACTTTCGAAGCAATTCTACTTCAGTTCTTTAGTGCATTGCTTACAGAGAGACTTTGGATGTTTTGTGTTTCATCAGACTTATAGGAATCCTTACAAACTCCCCCTAGGCTGATGCTACCAAAACATTTAGAAGATCTTCAGATGTTAGTAGTCTTCAGCACAATGATGACCATACCCTTCTTCATTAGATGGTCAGGATCATTCAGACTTTCATAGTATCTTCTCATCTCAAAGAGATCATGCAGAGGTAAGTTGATTATGTCTTGCCATGTATAGACATTCTCAACACCTTGATCTCTGATTACATGCCATCTCTTGGATTAGTAGTGAAGGTCCAGGATAAGATGGGTGTCTCAGCTGCAAGAGGAGCCACTTGAATTGGAGTTGGTTGGGCTGCCTCTTCATGCACTTCCTCAGGTTGATCTGACTCAGCCTGAGGTGTAGAGGTAGATGATTTAGGCTTCTTCTTCTTAGACTTTGGTTTAGAAGCCATACTCTTCTTCCCCTTTGAAGGTTTTAACTGAGAAGACTGGCTTGCAGTACCAGATTGATCTCTGTTGTCTCTCTTAGTTGGGACTTCCTCTCTCCCAGGTTCAGAAGGAGAGGGAGGTTGACCCTGCTGTGGATCAGAAGAGAAGATGAAGCTTGCTGAGTATCAACAGGAGGTCCGGGTTGTGTTGTCTCTGGTTGTTCAACCTTAACCTCCACTTCAGGTGAAGCTTGACTTGGAGTGGAGTGTAAGTCAGTGAGCTCTCCACTTTTAATCTTCTGCTTGATCACCCTAATATGCTCGTCCATAGTAGATAGAGACATGGGGCCAAGTCTCCTTCCAGAGAATCCATACAGCTTCAAGAAGCTCATCATCCTCTGCCTGTCAGCAGACTTCTTCATGCCTTTTTGGATGATAGCTCTTGATTTTGCAGCTTCTTCCCTTAGCTTCTTCTTAGTTGTCTTTCTGTCTTTGACTAACTCAAGCTAAAATTGTTTTAAGTACTCAAACTCAACATAGTCATAGGACAAGGGAAGAAGTGCATCTGCCTAATAGAAGCCTGTGGCACTCAGGTAGTTGATCATTTTGATCCTATCTTCTTCTTTGTCTACTGAGGTTCTTGTTGAACCACATCTTCTTATACAGGGCTTTCTTGAACTGGGGAGAGAGTAGGAGCATGCTTGTAGAGTCTTTCTGTCTCTTCTCCTCTTTGAATTGGAGAAGTAACCTTGCATCCTCTTTTTCTTTCATCTCTCTTGACACTTCCATGTCAGCCAGTTCATTTAGTTCATCTAAGGGGAGAGAAATGACACTGTCTATGTCATAGTTCCTTGTTTGCAGATAATTTATCCTGACTGCCCTTAACTCATCATTCTGAGTATCTGGTCTGGGGGCAGCCCTGTTAACAGACTCCATGAGTCTTGAAGACTCAGTAGAGGAACTTTCTCCCCTCAGCCTCCTTTTCCTCTCTCTCTCTCTCTCCTCCTCCTCAATCTCCTCAGATGCCATCTTTCTTTTCCCTTTGTCACTCACAGACCTTTGTGACTGGTCAGGGTGGAGAGAGCTTTGGCCTTCATTGCTTGTTGCAGCATCTGAGCTCAGGCCAGAGAAAGGTTGAGAAGCACCTTCACCAGCAGGTGTCTCAGAAGGAATGTGGATCTCTGCAGCAGTTGATGATGATGAGACAGGGGTCTCAGGTTTTGCCACTGGCCTTCAGTCAAGGTTTCCCCTATGAAACTAATCTTAGGGTCTGCCTCAACATCCAGTTGACCGATGGCATTACCTGATTGCCTAAGTCTCCTTCTGAAGCTGAACTCTGCAGTGATCCTGTCTTGGATTCTTTGAGCTAGTCTGTCAGCTTGTCTTGATTTGCTTGGGTTGACAAGTGGCATGTTGACTAGATCCAGACCTTCATAGTAGTTCAAAGTCTGAAAATTGAAGATTCTTGTTGTCCTTGAACTCTTATGATGATTAGGGCTTTTCTGATGTTGTCATACCTCCACCTAATGATGTGATTGGAAGATGGTGAGGATGACATAGCCCTTGGTATCCCTTCCTCAAACAGACTTTGTATGTAGGAGTTTGTGAAGTCCACATTACTGTGAATTTGAGGAAGTTGCTGAGAATGCACAATTGCAAGTGAGGATGGTGAGTCCTCAATGTCCACTCTCTGTGAAGAACTCCCAGGTTATGTGGCTGCAATGACTTTCTCTCCCTTTTTGGTAGCATCACCCACTTGCATAGGTGAGCTGGAGGATAGATCAATAACATCTACAGGTTCTTGTGTTCCTGGTTGAGCTCTTCTTAAAGGTCTCCCAGCTAGTTTTTCCTTAAGATATAAAATCTCAAGTTGCTGATAATTGACCCTGTTGTGTAAGGTAGTCACCTGAGATTCAAGGTGACTGACCTTTGAGACTAGGTAAGTGCATGTTTTGGACAATTTCTGCACCATTAGTCTCATATTCCCCTCATCTTCATCAGAAGACTCATTGGGGGATGAGATGATTGGACCAAAGTCCTCTCTCTCACCACCAGCTTCAGGTTCTTGGCTGCTGGACTTCCTCTACTCATTGACATTCTCAGTTGAGATGTCAATGGGCTGAGTTTCCATGGTTGAGATCTTAATAATATAATCACTTGCAAAAGTGAGATCCTCTTCCATATGGATATCCTGAACAGGTTCAGAAGTATCCACCTCAGTTATAGGTGACTGATGTGGGCTAGACTGAGGAGACTCAGGAGTACTCATCTCTCTTTGAGTAGGGGAAGAGAAGAGAGACTCATGGTACTCACTAAAACCTAAGTCTTCATCAATATAGAATGAAAGGTTGGGAATGGGTTGATTTAGATCTAAAGGCTGGGGATGGTAACTGTCCCCTGAAGGTTGTTCACTTGAGTGTTGAGACTCAGAGTGAAGGCTTAAGGCAGTTGGGCTTGTGAGCTCATCAGGGAGAGCATGAGGAACCTCAGCCCTGATAGTTGAAGAGATGGGAGTGGTTTGCTCCTCAGGGGAAGTGGGAGCTCTAGTGTCCACTTCCTCCTGTAAAGGTGAGTATATAGGGACCTGCACAGACTCAATAGCTTGAGCAGGGGTTCGTTTGGATTTTCTTTTGTATGTGAGGGTTACTTGAGGCCTTTTAGTGGTAGAGAGGTAGAAGGTGTGGGTTCAAAACTAGCTTGTGTTGCTAGGTTGTCACCTTGAGCAATGAGCTCTAACATTTTGGGGACAAGGGCTGTTTCTACCCCTGAGAAGCCTACAGTTGGCTTCTTCATGATTTTAAAGATGCCGGGCTTCATCTGTCCCAATTTAAGAACATTATCTGTTTCCTTCAACTGTGAGCCCAGTTCACAGTTGAGAATGTGTTGAACATATCTAGGAAACATATAATATTCTAAGGAGTCCAAGTTAGCAAGTAAATTGGTATAGACAAATTGAGAGTACCTGAACTTGACCCCTTGAACCATTCCATGCACTATGAAAAGAGATCCTCAGGAATCTGGTCCTACCCTCCATGCTTGTTTGACAAGCTGTGGATAACCATATGGAGTAGGTATTTCCACTGGGATGAGACCTTCCCTTTCCTGAAGGTCTTTACAGAGAAATATCCCTCATAGCCCATCTGCTCAAAGGAATGATTGACAGCTTCCTTTGGGAAGGACAACTCACCTTCTTCATCATCCAGCTACAAATGAGTGTTGATGATGGCCGGAGTGATGAAGATTGTCCTCCCTTGCACTGTGGCAGACAGTGCCTTCTCCCCATCCATGATGACCTCTTGGCAGGTGTTCCACAATTCAAGCAGATGATCCTCATAGAGAGTAGGATCAATGGTTAGGGAGGTGAAATAATTGGATAGAGCTAAGAACTGGCAAATCTCTGAAAAACTTTCATCCTTCTCAGAGCTTAACAGAGCAACCTGATTGTGTTGCCTGTGAAGTTGCATGGAGAAATCTGGGTTGTTTCTGAGGTTAAGGTTGGCCATTTGAGAAGCTTAAGGATGAAGAAAGGTGAAAAGCAAAGGCGGTTTGGGAATTAGGTTTGAGGAATAGTAGAATTGAGGAAGATAGTGAGTGAGAGGGGGAACCGTTGGGTATTTATGTGAAAAGGATTTGAGCCAAAGTTAATGAAAGAGGATAAACTTTGAAATCCGAATGTCGGTCCCACCTCTGAAAAAGTAGTTTACTTTTGCTCAAAAAGTAGTTTTCTTGTAATTCGAAAAGCTTCCGAAGGTAAATCAACTTCGGAAGTTTTAATGAAAAAGCTTCCGAAGCTAAAATGACTTCGGAAGATTTTCCTGAGAATCTTGAAAATTTTGCTTCGGAAGAGAAATAAACACTTGAATGCTTTGTATATAAAACAACAAAGCTTCCGAGAATTATTTTGATTCGGAAGGAAAAAGTCCTTAAAAACAAATAAGTGTATGAGACAAGTATTTAAGCTTTGGAAGATAGATTGAAACCTCTTCCGAAGGTAAAATTTCTTAGACAGTTATTTCTTTTGAAGACATGATTTACTTCCGAAGGTAAAAAAATATATCTTCCGAAGGATCAGAAAATTTTCAAGAATCTAAGGAAAGTCTTCAAAAAGAATTTGATATCCAAAGAAGCATGAGCTTATGAAAGTGATGAACTATAGGACACACATATTTTAAGAAATAATTAGAATTAGTTTTAAGAAAAGATCTACTCAAAGTTAATCATCCCAATGGCTGATATTAGATACTTAAATCTCTGTTCATCAAAAGCTTTTGTAAACAGATCAACATATTGTTCATCTGTATGAACTTTGACTAGTTTAATTAATCCCTTTCATAGTTATCTCTTATTAAATGATACCTTTTATTGATGTGTTTGGTCCTTGAGTGCTGCACAGGGTTCTCAGTGATAGAGATAGCACTATTGTTGTCTATGTGGATAGGAGTCTCCTTGAAGTTAAATCCATAGTCAAACATCTGATTTTGAATCCAAAGCACTTGAGCACAGCAACTTGCAGCAGCAATGTATTCAGCCTCAGCAGTTGATGCAGACACACAGGATTGTTTCTTACATTTCCATGAGACAACCCTTCCACCAAGGAATTGACATCCCCCAGATGTAGACTTTGCAGTCATATTGCAACCACCATAATCACTATCTGTATAAGCATACAGATTGAAGTCAGGATTCTTTGGATACCATAAACCAAGTGTTGAAGCACCTTTGAGGTATCTTAAAATCCTTTTGACAGTGATGAGGTGAGACATCTTAGGATTGGCTTGATATCTTGCACAAATACATGTAGCAAACATGATATCAGGCCTGCTAGCTGTAAGATACATAAGAGACCTAATTATAGCCCTGTATAAGTGTTCATCTACACACTCCCCCTCAAGATCAGGTCCAAGGGAGTGGTTTCTGGCTATGGGTGTCTTAGCAATTTTACAATCAGTCATGTTGAATCTCTTGAGTATGTCCTGAACATACTTTGACTAACTTATGAAGATGCCATCTTCAACTTGCTTCACTTGAATTCCCAGAAAGAAATTGAGTTCTCCCATTGCACTCATTTCAAATCTGTCTTTCATCAGCTTCTCAAAGTCTTTGCAGAGCTTTGGATTAGTTGAACCAAAGATGATGTCATCTACATACACTTGAACTAGCAATAAGTCATTCCCTTGTCCTTTGATGAAGAGAGTTCCATCTATAGTACCTCTCCTGTATCCATGTTTACAAAGATACTCAGACAATGTCTCATACCACTTCCTGGGTGCCTGATGCAGCCCATAAAGAGCTTTGTCAAGCTTGCAGACATAATCAGGATGATCAGGGTCTACAAAACCAGGTGGCTGTTTGACATACACCTCTTTATCAATCACTCCATACAGAAAAGCACACTTCACATCAAGTTGAAAGACCTTGAAGTTCTTGGATGCAGCAAATGCCAGGAATATCCTAACAGCTTCTAATCTTGCTACAGGAGCAAAGACATCAGTGTAGTCAATCCCTTCTTCTTGTGTGTATCCTTGAACAACTAGTCTTGCCTTGTTCTTGATGATAATGCCTCTATCATCCTTTTTATTCCTAAACACCCATTTGGTTCCAATGATAGTCTTCCCATGAGAAAGAGGACAAAGGTTCCAAACTTTTTGCCTTTTGATTGAAGCAACTCTTGTTGCATAGCTTCAACCCAACTTCCATCCTTTAGAGCTTCATCAACTTTCTTTTGCTCTATCTGGGATGAGAAACAAGAGTGAAGACAAACATTTGCTTCATGGGTTTGTCCTCTTGTTCTTACCCCTGTGACAACATCTCCAATGATGTTTGTGGTGGGGTGAGACTTGTGGATCCTAAGCTGAGGGATCACATCAAGTTGCTGAGAAAGATCCAAATTTGAGAAATTTAGATATGGCATAGATGATTCACCCTCCACAGCACCACACTTATCAAGAGTGACTTGATCCAATGAGTGTGTGACATCATTTATGTTGTCATCTATGGTGTGGTTATTAGCATCAAGAAATTCCTGATCACTTTCACCATCACCATTGTTGTCTTCCACAATTGAGGTATCTTTATCTGGTTGTGGAGCCTCTGAGCTGGAATTTAAAGGCACCCCAGATGTATCAGCTGAATTTGTCATTGTAGTGCTGATAGAAACCTTATTTGCTGAAGTAGTTCCAACTGGAGCTGAAAATGTATGAGTTGAAGGTCTTCCTAGCTCAAATCTTGGATCAGGATCACATGTATTTAAATTTTCTGCAGATCCTGAAACATTCTCACAAGATTTGTTAAAACAGTTGGTAACTAAATCAAGATCAAATAGCCAATCAGGACCAGAACCAGCCACACAGGGTGTGTGTTCATTAAAAGTCATATTGGCTGACTCCTTAACAATTCTAGTTCTGAGATTGTATACTCTATAAGCCTTAGCCTGGGAAGAGTATCCAATGAAGTGTCCATCATCTGATTTCTCAGCAAATTTGGAAATTTGATCTTTGGTATTCAAGATGGTGCAAGGACATCCAAATGACCTGAGAAAACCAATGAAAGGTTTTCTCTTGTGCCAAAGTTCATAAGGAGTCTTACCATGTGTCTTAACTACTAAAACTCTGTTTTGCACATAGCAAGCAGTGTTTACTGCCTCTGCCCAGAAGGTGATGGGCAGTTTAGAGTCAGACAACATAGTTCTTGCAGCTTCAATTAGTGTCCTGTTTCTCCTCTCAGCAACATCATTTTGCTGAGGAGTCCTGGGAGCACTATATTGTCTTGTAATACCTTTTTCATCACAAAATGCATCAAGGATTTGATTCTTGAATTCAGTTCCTTGATCACATCTTATGGTTTTGACCTTGTGATCACTTTGATTCTCAATTTTTAAGATGAAATTCTTCAGAATCTCAGGGGTCTCATCCTTAGTTCTAAGAAAGAAAACCCAAGTGAATCTTGTAAAATCATCTGTGATCACTAAACAATAAGAGGTCCTTCCTAGACTCATTACACTGGTGGAGCCAAAGAGATCCATATGTAATAAGTGTAAGGGAGTAGTGATGGAGTTTCTTTCCTTAGGCTTGTGAGATACCTTATGTTGCTTCCTTTTCAGGCATGCAACACAATGATCATCACTTGTAAACTCTTTCTTTGGTATTCCAGTTACCAAATCATGTTAACTTAGTTTATTCATGTTTTTAAAGTTTACATGGCACATTCTTTTATGCCATAAGAAAGACTCATCACTATTTGCTTTAGACAGAAAGCATGAAACTTCTTCGGAGGGAGATGTTTCTTGCAAGTCCATCTTGTACATGTTCCCTTTCCTGGGGGCTCTAAGCAGGATGTGCTCATGAGGAATGACCACTCCAGGCTTGAGAACAATGCACTCATGCTCAGTAAAGAGCATGTTATGACTCTGATCACAAAATTGGGATACACTCAGAAGATTGTACCCAAGCTCCTTGACAAAGTTTACCTTTTCAATGCTGAGCTTACCATTTGTGACCTTGCCCCTTCCAGAAATGTAACCACCTTCATCTCCTCCAAAAGCAACTGGTCCTCCATCAATCCTCTCAAAGTTATGGAGTAGTGACCTATTGCCTGTCATGTGCCTGGAACAACCACTATCAATGATCCAGACATTCTTGTTTGTCTTGAGCTGTTCATGCACAAAGAAAATGATTAGTTACATTTGGAAACCCAAGCCTTATTTGTCTTGGGCTCACTAAGTATAATAGAAGGTAATGCAACAGTAATAGATCCTATGGTTGTGCTAGAAGGATCTTGAGCTGTTGTTGATGGAGAAACTTCAGTCACTTGGTCTTTCTTAGACTTCCACACCACCTTTGGAGTCTTGGACTTGACCTTCTAAAATCAGATTTTAAAATGTTTAAGGACTCAAGATCAGATTTCATCTCCAAGTTATAGGACTTGTATCTGTTAACTTTAGCAATGCATTCAGGAGTACAGAGATGTTCCAATACCTTGGCTTCATCATGATCTGCCGTTAGTGCTTGGTTTGGAGAAGCATCTTCCACCTGAAAGCTCCAGTCAAAGCCTCCTTCTTCAACAGCAACAACAGCTTGTTGCTTTGGCTTCTCATTCTGAGGGGCTTTGTCAGTGTAGTTTGGTCTAGTTTGTGCTTGGCCACCATTTGTTTTAGGTGCCTTACACTCTTTAGCAAAGTGGCCCATCAAGTTACAGTTGTAACGCTTGACTTTGCTTTTATCCAAGCCAAACTTTCCACTGGTTGCATTGCTTGGAAACCTCCTTCCAGTTCTCTTGTAGAACTTCTTGGCTCTATGAGTGAGAAGAGCCATCTGTTGGACTATTTCCATATATTCCAGATCATCTGGATGGATATAATCCAGGTCTTCAAGAGTGAAAAAAGAGTTGGCACAACTTCCATCAGAAGACACAAAGGCTTGAGAAGAGCTTGTCTCTTGGACCGGTGAAGGGTGGTCACTTACAACACAACAACACAAAGAGGAGATTAACCAAACTTAATCAAACAGTAAACTGGATTAACCACAATAATGATACTAAGAACAAAAGTAACAAATAAGAGACAGAACAAGAGAACACAAGAGATTGGGTTTCAAGGATGCAGTATATTGCTTTCTCAAGTTCTATTACAAGTGTTACAAAGCATTAAGAAGATACTAGAACATAGAATACTTATACTACAACCTACAGCCGGCTATACTTTGAAAGCCAGCTGGATACAATTGACTAGACACAAACAAAATTAATTGTAGAATCAAAAGGCATATCTGCCTTTTGACTTGTGACTATGACATGCCATAGCTCACATCCTTATCTATTATAAAAAGGATAAAGTACATAAAGTAGAGAGTTACAGACTCAAGACCTCAATGTACAGTTACCAAAAGCATGGACCTTTTCACCAACTCATGTAAGTTGGTGACTTTACAGAGTTGCAGCTGAAATGTGGTCCAACTTTATAGTAAAGTACATCAGATAAATGCATATCCTTAAAAGTCTTCGGAAGAAATCTGTCTTCACTATTTGGCTTCGGAAGACTTTGTCTCTGAAGCTTCGGAAGACTTCACTTTTGGCTTCAGAAGATATTGGTCTTGGCTTCGGAAGATTTTACACTTGGAATATTTCTAGTGCATGGTGTAAAACTTCCGAAGCAATTCTACTTCAGTTCTTTAGTGCATTGCTTGCAGAGAGACTTTGGATGTTTTGTGTTTCATCAGACTTATAGGAATCCTTACACTATTGAAGTGGTAGGAATATCTTTTTCTTTTCTAGAAGTTAACGAAATATCAATCCTTTCTCTTATATGATTTTTTATCAAAAATTTCATCTTTATATTATCAAATTCATATAGGGTGTAAGAACACATTGTCACTAGTTGACGAAATATCAAATCTTTCTCATATATTAAAACCTAACATGGTTCGTGTTGAACCAGATCAAGGGTTGAGTTTATGTCAACATCTTTAGAACTGGGTTTGATCGGGTTTCGGTTTAGGTTGAGGTTGGATAGAACCCTACCTAATAGAAATTGGGAAGGGCTAATTGGGTAGGGTAGTTACCAGAATTCAGACATGAAAACTCAAAGCCTCAATCTTTTGGTTTTGAACACTCAAAAGATCGATCCTTTAACTTTAGTTTTAGTTTTTTAAGAACATGACAGAAGAGAGAGTGCACATGACAGAAGATAGAGAGCACCTGAGAGAATAGAGTAAGCACATAAAAGTTTCAAATGAGAAATCTATTAAATGATCATATAAACTTTAGCTTTAAGAGCTATCATTCTCCAACCGATAAGGGGTTAGTGAGGAGTCTTTCCCCCCACCCGGATGCGAACCGCGAAACTTGCCGGCTACATACAAGATGGCTATGATCAGAGTTAAGGGGGCGTTTGAACTAAAAGACTCAATATTTCCCTTCTCGGCTCCTTGGGGAGTAGTGCCCCCAAGCGAATAGCCTTGCCAAACGACTGATGTGGCTCCATACCCAGGGAACTGGTATGGAGAGCTGTTGTTTTGTTTGCTTTTTTTTTTGGTTTTTTCTTCGGAAGGGATTTCGGTTGGAGTTGTGAGATTTCATCTCCCCCTCCCCGGACCCCCTCCCCCTCTTCGGTTTAGACAGACTTTGTTCCTTTGCCTCCCTTAGCTGGCTTTCAGGCATGGGCCCCCTTTTCTCCGTTTTTTGCTGCGGAAGAAAGCCCTTGTTTCAGCCAGCTTTTAATGGCAAAGTAACTACAGGTTAGCCGCTAGGAAAGACGATACCTCGTATTTTCTTTTCCAGCTACATCTGGTAGGAGAGATATATAAAATTGCTTATCCTCTCTAGCCGCCAAGGAAGCAGAGCCTTCCTTGGCTACACCATAGGGTATAGAGAAAACCAAAGATAAAAAAATCAAACAAAAAAAGCTCTTTATACCCTGTGGAGGTGAACAGAGTGAGTACAGGCCCTCGTGCAACAACAGTTTGGGTTTATGTTCCGGGGTTGGATTAGTTACGATGCACCTCCTTTGTTTATTTATTATTTACGGCCTTTAAAACTGTTTTTCATAGGTATTAAATGGGTACCTATATTGATATCGAAATATATCATTCTGTCTTAAGTCAAGATGGTCATAGAATACTTTTTAACCAAAAAAGGCAATGTGTTGAGACCGGGTTAGGTTCAAAACCAAGCTAGCTTAATTTTTTTTATTTATTTAAAAAATCTATAAACAAAATTCTCATTTAAGGTTACTTGTGGAAATCACTTGCAAATTGAGCAGCTCTTCATTGATATGTATTTAATCATCTTGCTACCTTAGTTTACACATTCGTTCAACATCAAAATCCTTTATTTCTAGATATATAAGTTATAGAATCGAATGGGAATTATTTTAATTTTTAAAGGTATAATGATAATTGTAATAAATAAAAGAAAATAAAATGGGTTGGGTTGGACTGGGTCGGGTCGGATTAGATGGAACCTGGGTTAAAATTCAGTTCAGTGTAAGAAGGGAAACCGGTGGGTTCTATCGGGTCGGGTTGACCCAATTCGGTCGTCGAGTTAGGTCGGGAACCTGGGTTCTTTGTGCACCTCTACTTTCTAACTAGGCCTATTACTCCCCTAACATCGGCCCTTGATATGTGATAGGGTGTATGATAGAGATTTGAGGGAAAGAATGTCAACCCACTCATACGTGAGTGTTATTTGAGTTTTTTTTTAAATTTTACAACCAAGCAAAAAAATATAGCTAATCAACTCTAATAATTATGAACTCTTTGACCATCACACTCCAACTACACCAATTATTCACTATCACATACTACATATGTATGCTTTATAACATTTACAACACATTTTACTATCACGCTCTATCTAATGGCCTAAAGGAGTCACCTATAGGCGTTAGGGTATCATGAGATACACACTACTGATGTATGCTTTATAACAAATTTTACTTTCACATCACTATTAATGGCCTATAGGAATTACCTACAGGCTTTAGGGTATCATGAGATGCACCAGATGATATGAATGTCGGGTTATCATTTATATAGGTCAGAAGGAAAACTCTACACGTCTCAGATATGTTAGATCTCAATTTGGATATGAGGTAAGATATTATTTATGAAAAGCTAAGTTTACATCAAACGTTATTTTTATAACAAATTTTACTATTGCAAGTTGTTTATCTTAAAATATGGGTAATTCCTCATCAAATACATTGTAATTTGTTTTATTTCTTATGTTTGGTTTTTTCTTTTTGCATATTTTTGTATGGGCTACTGGACTAGCTTCTTGGGCTTGAAGATTTGTGCTGGAGCACAAGCATTTGGGCTAGAGCTTTGGAGATAGGTTGGAGCTATGGAGTGTTTGCTATAGGGTTCTAGTGACTTGTTTCATCTCTAAAACACACACGAGGTGTAGATATCCAATAGAGATCTAGTTTTCAGTTGGAGGGTATGTATTCAAGATAGATATTATTGTTGAGAGATTAATAGAAAAATATATGATCTATTTTCTCTCATCTTCTTATGCTCTAATATCTTTCTGCTCTTGTGTTCTAGTGTTTTACATTTTGTTCTCATCGAAAGATATGTTAGTGTTTTATGGTGGAGTTTCAGTTTCTCGTTCTGGCTAGCTTGTTATTAGTCTTAATTGTTTAAGTATAAGAGAATTGAGTGTCACTCTATAATCAATTTTGTTTTGTATTCTTTTTTTTTTATATTCTTGAGTTGATATATCTTTAAACCATTATTCTTGACATGGTATCGGAGTGTAGGCTTTAATGCCTCTGATTGTTCCGTTGTATTCTCTGATTGTTCATATTCTAGGGTTTGTGTGTTCAAACTTTAATTATAAATCCTAAGAGCTGTTGGTTCTGATTATCTGGTGTATGGGTTTCATATCTTGAAATCCTAGATCTCCCATCTGTGTGGCTCTATTTGGTGATAAGGTTTTGAATCTTGAAACCCTAGTCTACGACTTAAATTGATTATCTCTTGAGGATTCATTAAGTCAAAGAATAACACGTGATTCGTCCTTTGGACCTGTACTCTTGTAATCGAATCTATTGTCTTCTTGTGAGAGAGAGGTTGTCTAACCCACAAAGGTTATAAGTCTTAGTTGCTAGTGGTTTATTTTCTTCATTGAGATTTTGTAACCCACAAAGGTTACAAGTCTTACAAACTTGGAATATCCATAAAGGGCCACTCTGTTGTGAGATCTTTCTTATTCTCCGCCTCTTAATTTTTTTTATTTCATACTTATTAGTTACACTGTTTAGACATTTGTCCGGGTTAAGGGTATCAGTGTAGGGTTGTAAACGAGCCGAGCCGAGCCGAACTGAGTCAAGATGGGTTCAAGCTCGAGCTTGAAGCTTATCGAGTTGAGCCGAGTCGACTCGAAAATTTTCACAAGCTCAAAACACCGGCTCGAGTTCGGCTCGTGAAAAGTTCGAGCCAGCTCGATTTAATTTTTTTTCATATTAATTTATATGAAAACACAAAAAAATATATATTAGAAATTTTACCTTTTGTTGGGTACTCCGTATTTAGAGAAACAAAGATCATTATTTGAATATAAACAATTTACTAACAAGTTATATATTTTTTAAACAAAATACTTAATGTTTCTAAAAAGAAACCATTTTTGTTGTAATAAAACCTTTTTAAAATCCTAATATAAAAATAATAATCATAATAATAGTAGTAGTAATATTAATAATATTATTATATATATATATATATATATATATATATATATATATATATATATATATATATATATATACACCACACATACATACATATACATATGTTATATGCACCGAGTCACGAGCCGAGCCACTGAACCGAGCTACGAGCTGAGCTCAAACCGAGCCACAAGCTGAGCTCAAACCGAGCTAACCCTGGCTCGAGTTCGGCTCGTTTAGAATTCGAGCCGAGCCGAGCCGGCTCGTTTAGATACGAGCTTTTTTCGAGCCGAGCTTTTTTCGAGCTTTTCTCGAGCGAACTTCGAGCCACGAACTTTTTGTACAACCCTATATTAGTGCTATGATTTAAACAGGGAAAGCCATCCTTTGTTCTTTTCTGTGCTGCATTAGTATAGTTACAGATACTATTTTGTGAATCATTATATGTTACTCACTGTTGTTGTGTGATTGCATCCTCAGATTTGGCTAATCCTTGGTCTACTAATATTAGATTGGTGTGAAAACTTGACGCTAGCAAAATAGAGGCTAGTGACATTCTGCATCTGCATGTAAGTGATTCTAGAAGTCTAACAATTGTAAATATAAAACTAAAAGGGATTGAAATTTATGCAGTGTGGACGATTTTCTTTTAAACTAGTTTTATAAGTTAAAAACAAGGTTGGTTTCGCTGATGGTACATTTGAAAAACCCAAACAATGGGCTAGATGCAATTTGCTTGTTTTAACTTGGACTTAAACTCAGTTTTTAGAAGAATTTTATTTTGGACGAGTATATTATCAATTAGCTTCTAAGGTCTGGCAAGATTTAAGAAACATATGATAAGGTACATGGATTAGTGGTCTTTAATGTATATCAAAAAATGAATATGATAAGTCAAAATGGTTCAACTATTTCAGAATACTATCATAATTTTAATACAATGTGAAAACAATTCAAAGCTATGATCCAACTTCACCTTGTACTTGCGGGCATCAAAATATTTTAATGATATTAAATCAATTAACAAAGCTAATGCAATTCTTAATTCATTTCGATGAAATAATCATCCTGTTAGAACCACTCTCCTAACAAAATAATCAATAACCATCTTCCTACAATCAAAATAACTTTCTCAATTATTTCTAGGGAAGAGTCTCACAAGGGCTCAAACGTTTCTTCAAAAACTTAGAATGGATATTTGTCTTAAAATTCAATCATAAAAAGGGTAAAAACAAGTCCCGATCCAAATATTAAATGTTCATACTATAATAGATTCAAACATACTATGGAGAGGTGTTATGAGTTAATAGGATACCCATCTTGGTCTAGACAAAACCTCCTATCCAGGGTCATAAAACAAATTACCAAGCTTACCGGTTCATGTTTGACCTCCACCACTCCTTCTCTAACCTCTTACCAGATTACCAAGCTTTTAGCTCTTCTTAATAATAATACTAGTGAGAATTCTCAAAGCCCTACTATTGGAGGTAATGTTTTTAGTTTATTTGCTGCTAACTAGTCTAGTAAAGTGGGCTATGGGTTTACTTCTGATATGATCTCATCACTCAAGTCGGATTGGATGATTGATTCTAGGCAAATCAGAATACGACTATGTCACACCCCCGCTAAAAGCGGAAACACAGGGGTGTAACGAGATCGGGATCGTCATAACACATGGTAAGCGATAGAGATGCAATATAAATAAATGATGACAAGCGTGTCATGACGACACCCGACAACAAGGGGACTTGTGTCGTGTTTAGTCAATGTTCACGACAACATAGCCATAAGCATAAACATGATAAACGATTCACATAATCACATAAAGGTAAAATTTTAACATGATTTCTCACAACCCGGGAACAAGTATTAAAAGATTATAATTGTTTACACAGATCAACATTGTTCAAAATAATTGTTGTCAAAACATGTTTAGTCCCAAAAATGCATCCTAGGGTCTCCACTAAGGCAGCACACCTAGATTCCTGAGTTTGCATGATCACCTGAAAAGATATGCTCAAAACGGTCAACATAATTGTTGGTGAGCTCGCAGGTTTAAGTAATAAATAAGTAAGTGATGCTGTATAGTAAATGATGTGGAATACCGTGAATACAATTATTTACACAAGTAAAATCACATGACAATGAGCTTTGCAACCAAACCTAGCGATGTACACAAAGAAATTGTCAGCATATATTCACCCAAGGGCCCGTTCCTGGCCACTGATGGTACCAACTAGTACACCATCAAACAAGGGTGGGGGTTTCAACCCAGTAGTACTACCAATACCTAACCGTCGGTTCCCACACTAGAATTAAATAGTTGCAAAGATAGAACCACACAGCAGACCCAAGCATGTATCAGATAAGTACTTGTAACATAGTATCACGTTGATTCCTTGTATGTAAAATGTAAGTAAGTTGTACAACATTGAAAATGGGTGAGCATACTTTTCCCCCAAGTTGTAAATGATTGAAATATTGTATAAGCGTAAAAGGGGCCACGAAACTCACTTGTTAAGTGGTAAGTATGTAAGATCAATGTATCCAAATGTTGAATGCAAATGAACGGTCAAACACCTATTGACAGTTATTGTTAAGCATTAATGATAGGAAATAAGCGCATAATATTGATCAGTCGGTTCGGGTTGTATCGACTGGGTCGCGTGTGACTCACACAAACAGACACACGTACTGGACCTTATGTAGATCCAAGTACTAGACATTGTCGCCATTGTTGATGATATTTGAGTAAAAGTTTCATTGTTATTGAAGAAGTATTAGATATGTGTCAGTAGTTATAAGCCGGTTGATAACTGTAAAACGTTAGTTTAATTTGCTTTGAATAGTATGGGTGCCCTTTTTAGCGTTGACTTTAATATTTGTGGCCGAACAATGGCAACTGTGTTAATGTTTACCTCAACATCACACGTCATACTCACACCACGCACAAGAAGGATACACACAACAACTACAGTCGCACGACAGGACCAGACGCACAACTCAACCTCCATACGCACGAATCAACCCTCAATCGTGTGAATCAGCTTCATTCGTACGATTGAGCCTTCATTCGTATGACTGGCATTCAATCGTACCACACAACACTCAAACGCACGACTCAACCTCCATACGCACGAATCAACCTTCAATCATGCGAATTAGCTACTTTCGTACGACTGAACCTTCATTCGTGCGATTGGACTCCAGTCGTGCGAAACACATACAATCGCATTCATTCATTCGCACGCATGACTCAATCGCATACATACACACAGTCGCACGACTCAGTTGCACGACATGCCCAGTCGCACAACTCAGTCGCACGATTGACTCAGACGCATGGCTCAGTCGCACGACTCACCCAGTCGCACGACTCAATCGCATGAGAGACCCAGTCGCCTGGACAACAGAATCACGACTGTGGTCGGGCTGAGCAGCCCCCGGCTGCTCTAAACGCGAGTTTTACACAACAAGAACTTCCAGAAACACTCTACAAACATGCACAAACATGAAACCCAAGCAGAAAGACCTCACACGCACCCATACGACCTCATGTGTTCGGGTTGAACCCGAACACCCGAAACCCTAGTTTGGACAGCCGTGAAAAGCAAGAAAAGAGATAACCAAAGTCGTCTACCTACTAGAAAGGAGTAGACTAGGCTGTAGATGAAGTCTAGACGACGAAAACGAGACCAAACAGGTTGGATTTGGTGCTAGAATGAAGAAGATGTGAAGAAGAAGGTGAAGAAGATGAAAAATGAGAGATTAGGGCTGGGAAATGAGTTTATATACCCAGCCCAAGTTTGCAAAATGACGAGTTTAGTCCCTGCACTTAACCCCCGAGTTTCCCAAATTTGTTTCGGTTGAAAAACGACGTTATTAGGTTAATTATATTAATTATAAAAAATGTATTTAGTGATATTTATAACTTGAAAATGGTTTTATTGGTGACGTTTATTATATATAAAAAATGATATATTGGGCGGTTACGATCTCGAAAGTTTTAAAAGTTTTTAAAGTTAACATAAGATTACAACGAAAACACATGCTGCAGGACCGTTTAAGGGCTTGAACAAATTACAACACAATGAGGAGAGCAACTAAACTTTGATCAAACAGTAAACTGGATTAACTAAGTTGATACAAAGAACACAAGTAAAGTAAAGAGACAGAACAAGAGAGTTGGGTTTCAAGGAGGCAGTATATTGCTTTCTCAAGTTCTTTTACAAGTGTTACAAAGCATAAAGAAAGATACAAGAACTTGGAATACTTATACTACAACCTACAGCCGGCTATACTTTGAAAGCCAGCTAGATACAATTGACTAGACACTAACAAAATCAATTGTAGGATCAAAAGGCATATCTGCCTTTTGACCTTGTGACTATGACATGCCATAGCTCACATCCTTATCTATTACAAAAAGGATAAAGTACATAAAGTAGAAAGTTACAGACTCAAGACCTCAATGTACAGTTACCAAAAGCATGGACCTTTTCACCAACTCATGTAAGTTGGTGACTTTACAGAGATGCAGCGGAAAAGGTGCTTTATGGAACAGTACATTAGATAAAGCATGTATACTAAAAGTCTTCAGAAGAAATCTGTCTTCATAGGTTGAAGCTTCGGAAGACTTTGTCTCTGAGGCTTCAGAAGACTTCATGTTTGGCTTCGGAAGATATTGGTCTTGGCTTCGGAAGATTTTACACTTAGAGTATTTTCTAGTGTGTTGTGTAAACTTCCGAAGCATTCTTTACTTCAGTACTTAGTGCATGTTGCAGAGACATATTGGATGTTTTGGGTTGCATCAGACTTAAGGAATCCTTACAAACTCCCCCTAGGCTGATGCTACCAAAACACTTAGAAGATCTTTAGATGTTGGTGGTCTTCAGTACAATCATGACCATTCCTTTCTTCATTAGATGGTCAGGATCATCAGACCTTCATAGTATCTTCTCATTTCAAAGAGATCATGCAGAGGTAAGTTGATTATGTCTTGCCAAGTGTAGACATTCTCAACACCTTGATCTCTGATTACATGCCATCTTTCTGGATTAGTAGAGTAAGTCCAGGACAAGATGGGTGTCTCAATTGTTAGAGGAGCCACTTGCATAGGAGTTGATTGGGCTGACTCATCATGCACTTTCTCAGGTTGATCTGACTCAGCCTGAGGTGTAGAGGTAGATGACTTAGGCTTCTTCTTATTTGACTTTGGTTTAGAAGCCATTCTCTTCTTCCTCTTTGATGACTTTAACTGAGAAGACTGGTCTGCAGCACCTTGTTGATCATCCTTGTCTTTCTCAGTTGGGTGTTCCTCCCTCACAGGTTTAGAAGGAGAGGGAGTTTGACCCTGCCTTGGATCAGAAGATGAAGCTTGCTGAGGTTCAGCTAGAGGTCCAGATTGAGGTGTCTCAGGTTGTTCAAACTTAACCTCCACTCAGGTGGGACTTGACTTGGAAGAGAGTGTAAGTCAATCAGTTCACCACTCTTAATCTTCTGCTTGATCACCCTTATATGCTCATCTATTGTGGATAGAGACATAGGGCCAAGTCTCCTTCCGGAGAATCCATACAGCTTCAAGAAGCTCATCATCCTTTGCTTGTCAGCAGACTTCTTTACACTCTTTTGGATGATGGCTCTTGACTTTGCAGCTTCTTCCCTTAGCTTCCTTTTGGTTGTCTTTCTTTCTTTGACTAGCTCAAGTTTAAGTTGCTTTAGATACTCAAACTCAATGAAGTCATAGGACAAGGGAAGAAGTGCATCTGCCTGATAGAAGCTTGTGGCACTCAGGTAGTTGATCATCTTGATACTATCTTCTTCTTTGTCTACTTGAGGTTCTTGTGGAGCCACATCTTACTGTGCAGGACTTTCTTGAACTGGAGAAAGAGTGGGAGCATGCTTGTAGAGTCTTTATAGTCTCCTCTCCTCTTTGAATTGGAGAAGTAGCCTTGCATCCTCTTTCTCTTTCATCTCTCTTGACACTTCCATGTCAGCCAGTTCATTCAGTTCTTCTAAGGGGAGGGAGATGATTTCATCAATATCATAGTTCCTGGTCTGTAAATAGGTAATCCTGACTGCCCTCAACTCATCATCTTGAGTATTTGGTCTGGGGTCAGCCCTGATTGCAGCTTGCATAAAGCTTGATGACCCAGAGGAACTTTCTCCCCTTAGCTTCCTTTTCCTCTCTCTCTCTTCCTCCTCAATTTCCTCAGGAGTCATTATCCTTTTCCCTTTGTCACCAACAGACCTTTGTGACTCAGGGTGGATAGAGGCTTGGCCTTCATTGCTTGGTGTAGCATCCATGCTCTGGCCAGAGAGAGGCTGAGAAACACCTTCACCAGCAGGTGTCTCAGAAGGAGTTTGAACCTCTGCAGCAGTTGTTGATGATGAGACAGGGGTCTCAGGTTCTGCCACTGGGCCTTCAGTCAAGGTTTCCCCTATGAAACTAATCTTAGGGTCCACCTCAACATCCAGTTGACCGATGACATTGCCTGATTGCCTAAGTCTCCTTCTTAGAGTGAACTCTGCAAGGATCCTATCTTGGATTCTTTGAGCCAATCTGTCAGCTTGTCTTGAATTGCTTGGATTGACAAGTGGCATGTTGACTAGATCCAATCTTTCATAGAAGTTCAGGCTTTGAAAATCAAACACTTCTTGTTGCCCTTGAACTCTGTGAAGATAAGGGCTCTTCTGTCAGCATCATACCTCCACCTTATGATGTAGTTTGCAGTTCCTTGTGGTGGAGATGAGACAGCCCTTGGTATACCTTCCTCAAAGAGACTCCTGATGATAGAGTCTATAGAGTCCACATTAATGTGAACTTGAGGAAGTTGCTGAGAATGCACAACAGCAAGTGAGGATGGTGAGTCCTCTATGTCCATTCTCTGTGAAGAACTCCCAGGTTCTGTGGCTGCAATAACTTTCTCCCCCTTTTTGGTAGCATCACCCACTTGCATAGGTGAGCTGGAGGATAAGTCAATCACTTCCACAGGTTCTTGTGTTCCTGGTTGAGCTCTCCTTAAAGGTCTCCCAGCTAGTTTTTCCTTTAGATATGAAATCTGAAGTTGCTGATCATTGACCCTGTTTTGTAAGGTAGTCACCTGAGATTCCAGGTGACTAACCTTAGAGACTAAATAGGAGCATGTTTTTGACAGTTTCTGCACCTTTAGTCTCAAATTCCCCTCTTCTTCATCAGAAGAATCATTGGGGGATGAGATGATTGGACCAAAGTCCTCTCTCTCACCACCAGCTTGAGGTTCTTGGCTGCTGGTTTTCCTCTGCTCACTAGCAATCTCAGTTGAGATGCCAGTGGGCTGAGTTGCCATGGTTGAGGTCTTAATGATGTAATCACTTTCAGAAGTGAGAGCCTCTTCCATATGGACATCCTGAACATGTTCAGAAGTGTCCACCTCAGTAACAGGTGACTGATGTGGGATAGACTGAGGAGAATCAGAGGTACTCATCTCTCTTTGAGTAGGGGAGGAGAAGAGAGACTCATGGTACTCACTGAATCCTAAGTCTTCATCAGTATAGAAGGATAGGTTGGGAATTGGTTGGTTGAGATCTAAAGGCTGGGGATGGTAACTGTCCCCTGAAGGTTGTTCACTTGAGTGTTGAGACTCAGAGTGAAGGCTTAAGGCTGTTGGGCTTGTGAGCTCATCAGGGTGAGCATGAGGAACCTCAGCCCTGATAGGTGAAGAAATGGGAGTGGTTTGCTCCTCAGGGGAAGTGGGAGCTCTAGTGTCCACTTCCTCCTGTAAGGTTGAGTATATGGGGACCTGCACAGACTCAATAGCCTGAGCAGGGGTTCGTTTGGATTTTCTTTGGTAGGTGAGGGTTATTTGTGGTCTTTTTAGTGGTAAAGAAAAAGAAGGTGTGGGTTCACCTTGAGCAATGAGCTCTAACATTTTGGGACTAGGGCTGTTTCTACCCCTGAGAAGCCTACAGTTGGCTTCTTCATTATTTTAAAGATGCCGGGCTTCATCTGTCCCAATTTAAGAATATTACTTGTTTCCCTCAACTGTGAGCCCAGTTCACAGTTGAGAATGTGTTGAACATATCTAGGAAACATGTAATACTCTAAGGAGTCCAAGTTTGCAAGTAAATTAGTATAAACAAATTGAGAATACCTGAACTTGACCCCCTGAACCATTCCATGAACTATAAAGGAGAGATCCTCAGGAATCTGGTCCCATCCACCATGCTTGTTTGATAAGCTGTGGATAACCACATGGAGCAGGTATTTCCACTGGGATGAGACCTTCCCTTTCCTGAAGGTCTTTACAGAGAAATCTCCCTCATAGCCCATCTGCTCAAAGGAATGATTAACAGCTTCCTTTGGGAAGGACAACTCACCTTCTTCATCATCCAGCTGCAAATGTTGGTTGAATGATGGCCGGAGTGATGAAGATTGTCCTCCCTTGCACTGTGGCAGACAGTGCCTTCTCCCCATCCATAATGACCTCTTGGCAGGTCTTCCAGAATTCAAGCAAGTGATCCTCATACAGAGTAGGATCAATGGTCAGGGAGGTGAAGTAGTTGGATAGAGTTAAGAATTGGCAAATCTCTGAGAAACTTGCATCTTTCTCAGAGCTTAACAGAGCAACTTGATTATGTTGCCTGTGAAGTTGCATGGAGAAATCTGGGTTGTTTCTGCGGTTAAGGTTGGCCATTTCAGAAGCTTAAGGGTGAAGAAAGGTAGAAAGCAAAGGCGGTTTAGAGAATTAGGTTTGAGGAATAGTGGAATTGAGGAAGATAGTGAGAAAGAGGGGGAACCGTTGGGTATTTATGTGAAAAGGGATTTGAACCAAAGTTAATGAAAGAGGATAAACTTTGAAATCCGAAAGTCGGTCCCACCTCTGAAAAAGTAGTTTACTTTTGCTCAAAAAGTAGTTTTCTTGGAATTCGAAAAGCTTCCGAAGGTAAATTGTCTTCGGAAGTTTTAATGAAAAAGCTTCCGAAGCTAAAATGGCTTCGGAAGATTTTCCTGAGAGTCTTGAAAATTTATGCTTCGGAAGAGAAATAAACACTTGATGCTTTGTATAAGAACAACAAAGCTTCCGAGAGTTAATTTTGCTTCGGAAGGAAAAAGTCCTTAAAAACAAATAAGTGTCTGAGATAAGAATTTAAGCTTCGGAAGATAGATTTAGACTTCTTCCGAAGGTAAAATCTCTTAGACAGTTATTTATTTTGAAGACATGATTTTCTTCCGAAGATAAAATTTTATCTTCCGAAGTATCAGAAAATTTTCAAGAATCTAAGGAAAGTCTTCAAAAAGAATTTTACATCCAAAAAAACATGAGCTTATGAAAGTGATGAACTAGACAACTTAGGACACACATATTTTAAGAAGAAATAATTAGAATTAGTTTTAAGAAAAAGTCTACTCAAAGTTAATCATCCCAATAGCTGATATCAGATATTAAATCTCTGTTCATCAAAAGCTTTTGTAAACAGATCAGCATATTGTTCATCTGTATGAACTTTGACTAGTTTAATTAATCCTTTTCATAGTTATCTCTTATTAAATGATACCTGATGTTGATGTGTTTGGTCCTTGAGTGCTGCACAGGGTTCTCAGTGATAGAGATAGCACTATTGTTGTCTATGTGGATAGGAGTCTCCTTGAAGTTAAATCCATAGTCCAGCATCTGATTTTGAATCCAAAGCACTTGAGCACAGCAGCTTGCAGCAGCAATGTATTCAGCCTCAGCAGTTGATGCAGACACACAGGATTGTTTCTTGCATTGCCATGAGACAACCCTTCCACCAAGGAATTGACATCCCCCAGATGTAGACTTTGCAGTCATGTTGCAACCACCATAATCACTATCTGTATAGGCATACAGATTGAAGTTAGGATTCTTTGGATACCATAGACCAAGTGTTGAAGCACCTTTGAGGTATCTTAAAATCCTTTTCAAGTGATTAAGTGAGACATCTTAGGGTTGGCTTGATATCTTGCACAAATACATGTAGCAAACATGATATCAGGCCTGCTAGCTGTAAGATACATAAGAGACCCAATCATAGCCCTGTATAAATGTTCATCTACACACTCCCCCTCAAGATCAGGTCCAAGGGAGTGGTTTCTGGCTATGGGTGTCTTAGCAATCTTACAATCAGTCATGTTGAACCTCTTGAGTATGTCCTGAACATACTTTGACTGACTTATGAAGATGCCATCTTCAACTTGCTTCACTTGAATTCCCAGAAAGAAATTGAGTTCTCCCATTGCACTCATTTCAAATCTGTCTTTCATCAGCTTCTCAAAGTCTTTGCAGAGCTTTGGATTAGTTGAACCAAAGATGATGTCATCTACATATACTTGAACTAGCAATAAGTCATTTCCCTGTCCTTTGATGAAGAGAGTTCCATCTATAGTACCTCTCCTGTATCCATGTTTACAAAGATACTCAGACAGTGTCTCATACCACTTCCTGGGTGCCTGATGCAGCCCATAAAGAGCTTTGTCAAGCTTGCAGACATAATCAGGATGATCAGGGTCTACAAAACCAGGTGGCTGTTTGACATAAACCTCTTCATCAATCACTCCATATAAGAAAGCACACTTTACATCAAGTTGAAAGACCTTGAAGTTCTTGGATGCAGCAAATGCCAGGAATATCCTAACAGCTTCTAATCTTGCTACAGGAGCAAAGACATCAGTGTAGTCAATCCCTTCTTCTTGTGTGTATCCTTGAACAACTAGTCTTGCCTTGTTCTTGATGATGATTCCTCTATCATCCTTCTTATTCCTAAAAACCCATTTGGTTCCAATGGTAGTCTTCCCATGAGGAAGAGGACAAAGGTTCCAAACTTTCTGCCTTTTGAATTGAAGCAGCTCTTGTTGCATAGCTTCAACCCAACTTCCATCCTTTAGAGCTTCATCAACTTTCTTTGGCTCTATCTGAGATAAGAAACAAGAGTGAAGACAAACATTTGCTTCATGGGTTTGTCCTCTTGTTCTTACCCCTGTGACAACATCTCCAATGATGTTTGTGGTGGGGTGAGACTTGTGGATCCTTAGCTGAGGGATCACAGCAAGTTGCTGAGAAAGATCCAAATTTGAGAAATTTAGATCTGGCATAGATGATTCACCCTCCACATTACCACACTTATCAAGATTAACTTGATCCAATGAGTGTGTGACATCATTGATGTTGTCATCTATGGTGTGGTTATTAGCATCAAGGAATTCCTGATCACTATCACCATCACCATTGTTGTCTTCTACAATTGAGGTATCTTTATCTGGTTGAGGAGCCTCTGAGCTGGAATTTGAAGGCATACCAGATGTATCAGCTGAATTTGTCATTGTTGTGCTGATAGAAACCTCATTTGCTGAAGTAGTTCCAACTGGAGCTGAAGATGTATGAGTTGAGGGTCTTCCTAGCTCAAATCTTGGATCAGGATCACCTGTATTTAAATTTTCTGCAGATCCTGAAACATTCTCACAAGATTTGTTAAAACAGTTGGTAACTAAATCAAGATCAAATAGCCAATCAGGACCAGAACCAGCCACACAGGGTGTGTGTTCATTGAAAGTCACATTGGCTGACTCCTCAACAATTCTAGTTCTGAGATTGTATACTCTATAAGCTTTAGCTTGGGAAGAGTATCCAATGAAGTGTCCATCATCTGATTTCTCAGCAAACTTGGCAATTTGATCCTTGGTATTCAAGATGGTGCAGGGACATCCAAATGACCTGAGAAAACCAATGAAAGGTTTCCTCTTGTGCCAAAGTTCATAAGGAGTCTTACCATGTGTCTTAACTACTAAAACTCTGTTTTGCACATAGCAAGCAGTATTAACTGCCTCTGCCCAGAAGGTGATGGGCAGTTTAGAGTCAGACAACATAGTTCTTGCAGCTTCAATAAGTGTCCTGTTTCTCCTCTCAGCAACTCCGTTTTGCTGAGGAGTCCTGGGAGCACTATATTGTCTTGTAATACCTTTTTCATCACAAAATGTATCAAGGATTTGGTTCTTGAATTCAGTTCCTTGATCACATCTTATGGTTTTGACCTTGTGATCACTTGATCTCATTTTAAGAATTCAAATCTTCAGAATCTCAGGGGTTTCATCCTTAGTTCTAAGAAAGAAAACCCAAGTGAATCTTGTAAAATCATCTGTGATCACTAAACAGTAAGAGGTCCTTCCTAGACTCATTACACTGGTGGGGCCAAAGAGATCCATATGTAACAAGTGTAGGGGAGTAGTGATGGAGTTCTTTCCTTAGGCTTGTGAGATACCTTGTGTTGCTTCCCTTTCAGGCATGCAACACAATGATCATCACTTGTAAACTCTTTCTTTGGCATTCCAGTTACCAATCATGTTTAATTAATTTATTCATGTTCTTAAAGTTTACATGGCACATTCTTTTATGCCATAGGAAAGACTCATCACTATTTGCTTTAGATAGAAAGCATGAAACTTCTCCAGAGGGAGATGTTTCTTGCAAATCCATCTTGTACATGTTCCCTTTCCTGGGGGCTCTGAGCAGGATATGCTCATGAGGAATGACCACTCCAGGCTTGAGAACAATGCACTCATGCTCAGTAAAGAGCATGTTATGACTCTGATCACAAAATTGGGATACACTCAGAAGATTGTACCCAAGCTCCTTAACAAAGTTTACCTTCTCAATGCTGAGCTTACCATTTGTGACCTTGCCCCTTCCAGAAATGTAACCACCTTCATCTCCTCCAAAAGCAACTGGTCCTCCATCAATTCTCTCAAATTATGGAGTAGAGACCTATTGCCTGTCATGTGCCTGGAACAGCCACTGTCAATTATCCAGACATTCCTGTTGTCTTGAGCTGTTCCTGCACAAAGAAAATGATTAGTTACATTTGGAAACCCAAGCCTTACTTGTCTTGGGCTCACTAAGTAATAGAAGGTAATGCAACAGTAATAGATCCTATGGTTGTACTATGGGGATCTTCAGCTGTTGTTGATGGAGAAACTTCAGTCATTTGGTCTTTCTTAGACTTCCACACCACCTTTGGAGTCTTGGACTTGACCTTCAAAACCTTAGAAGCTTTTGGGACTTCACAAGTTTTGATGACTGAACCTTCGGAAGATTCTACAGTCACTGCAGCAGACTTCAGTGCTTCGGAAGAACTCCTTTCTTCCGAGACCAATTTTACTTCCGAAGGTAATTTTCCATTTACCTTCTTCTTTGATTTGGAGCTTCCGAAGGAAACAGACTTTCCTTCCGAAGCTTGAATCTTCTTGAGACTCTTTGAAGTCTTTGTATTGGTCATGTGGATAGTACTTTTAGGATTGTATGGGCAATCCTTAGCAATGTGAGAGGTACTTTCACACATGACACATAACATTTTCTTCTTCAAAGGAGTCTCCTTATGAGAGCAAGACTGGCTTTGGTCACATCCCTTCTCCACCTTCATCTTGGTAGATGCTGAGACAGTTCTTTGGGCTGTGAACTGTTCTTGGAGTTTGATGGTCCAGGCTGTGCAGCAGTGGTACACAGCAGCTCAGTCTTCTTCTTGCACTGAGATGATTTGAACAAGAACCAGAACTCTTAGCTGAGGAGTCTTGGTTGATGTCTTCAGTCCTTACTACTTTGAAACCTGCAGAGATAAAAACTTGTTTCTGCTTAGCATCAAAAGTAGCCTTGATCTCTTGAGCCTTCTTTGCTTTTCTTTTGCTCTTCCTGATCAAGTTCTTTCTCTTGGACTTGGTCATCACAGTAGATTTCTTCTCCTCAGAAGGATAGTGGCCCTTGGAAGAATCCTCTTCTTCACTCTTCTCAGAGGAATTCTTCACTATCACTTCTTCATCCTCCTCACTTATAGGATCTATGAGAGGAAGCTCATCTTCACAAGTTCCACACCTAGGAGATCTTACAGACAAGATTGTGTGTGGAGGAGCTATCTCATTTGATCCCAGTCCCTGTCTATTTTGATAGCACACTTTGTTGTGCAGGGATGAGGATATCATGTTCTTGAAGGTCTCTTCTTCAAGAACACTCTTCTCTGCCTTGGCTTTGCTGATCACAAGCTCAGCCTGGCACTCAGTCAACTTAGTTATGAGATCCTGGATCTGAGTTCTAAAATCTGTATGTTCATGTTTTAGTACTGAAATGGTTTTCTCCAAGTCCTCTATCTTTAACTTGTAATCATTTTCAGACTTTCTAAAATCAGATTTTAATATGTTTAATGACTCAAGATCAGATCTCATCTCTAAGTTGTAGGACCTGTATCTATTTACTTTAGCAATGCATTCAGGAGTACAGAGATGTTCCAATACCTTGGCTTCATCATGGTCAGCCATCAGTGCTTGGTTTGGAGAAGCATCTTCCACCTGAAAGCTCCAGTCAAAGCCTCCCTCTTCAACAGCAACAGCAGCATGTTGCTTTGGCTTCTCATTCTGAGGGGCTTTGTCAGTGTAGTTTGGTCTGGGTTGTGTTTGGCCCCCATTTGTTTTAGGTGCCTTACACTCCCTAGCAAAGTGGCCCATAAGGTTACAGTTGTAACACTTAACTTTGCTTTTATCCAGCCCAAACTTTCCACTGGTAGCATTGCTTGGAAATCTTCTTCCTGTTCTCTTGTAGAACTTCTTGGCTCTGTGAGTGAGGAGAGCCATCTGCTGAACTATCTCCATGTATTCCAGGTCATCTGGATGGATACAGTCCAGGTCTTCAAGAGTGAAGAGAGAGTTCCCACAGCTTTCATCAGTAGACACAAAGGCTTGAGAAGAACTTGTCTCTTGGAATGGGCTTCCTTGAGTAAAGTTCTCCCTGGGTGTCTCCGGGAAGGTGATGAAAGGACCCTTTTGTGAGTTGTCAGGGTAGCATATGAGATGATGTTGGGGTTCTATGCTATCCCTTTCAACCACATGAAGGGCTGAACCCATTTGATTGTTGGAGTTGCCAGATGAACCTTGCATGTTCATCTCCATCTGGTATCCACTGAGAATCCCATATAACTCTGTCAGAGTAAGAGTTTTGAGGTTCTCAGTCCTCTTGATCACCACACAGTAGTGTGTCCATTGCCTAGGAAGTGAGGACATGAACTTCCTTACAATGTCCCTGTTCTCAAGAGGAACTCCTCCATCCACTAGGGTATCCACTATCTCAACATACCTGAAGTATTGTTGAGTCATGGTTTCACCTGCTTTAAGGTGAAGTTTTCAAACTGCTGCTTCAGAAGATCCTTCTTGTTCTCCTTGGCTTCAGAGGAGCCTTCATACATCAGCTTCAGTGCATCCCACAGCTGTTTAGCTGTTTTGCACTTCTTAAAGCCTCTGTATACAGAGTTTGGGAGAGCAGTCTGAAGAGCAGTCATGGCCTTCCTATCAATCTCTACTCTTTTTCTATCTTCATCAGAGTAGTTGGCCACATCTTTTGGAATCATACCAGCACCAGTAGCAGAAGAAGTGCTGGGTATGAAAGGTCCATTCTCAACAGATTCCCACATTCTTGAATCAAGAGACCTGATGAAACCTTCCATTCTCATACACCAGGTGTCAAAATCATCAAGAGTGATCAGTGGGGATTTGTTCATGGTTCCAGTCTCCATATCAGTCTTTGAGATGGATGCCATTTGGAGAGTTTAGTTTTTGTGTGTGTGAGGGATCTTAAGATGGTGAGATCTTATATCAAGAGCCTGGAAAGCTCTGATACCAATTGCAGGACCGTTTAAGGGCTTGAACAAATTACAACACAACAACACAATGAGGAGAGCAACTAAACTTTGATCAAACAGTAAACTGGATTAACCAAGTTGATACAAAGAACACAAGTAAAGTAAAGAGACAGAACAAGAGATTTGGGTTTCAAGGAGGCAGTATATTGCTTTCTCAAGTTCTTTTACAAGTGTTACAAAGCATAAAGAAAGATACAAGAACTTGGAATACTTATACTACAACCTACAGCCGGCTATACTTTGAAAGCCAGCTGGATACAATTGACTAGACACTAACAAAATCAATTGTAGGATCAAAAGACATATCTGCCTTTTGACCTTGTGACTATGACATGCCATAGCTCACATCCTTATCTATTACAAAAAGGATAAAGTACATAAAGTAGAAAGTTACAGACTCAAGACCTCAATGTACAGTTACCAAAAGCATGGACCTTTTCACCAACTCATGTAAGTTGGTGACTTTACAGAGATGCAGCGGAAAAGGTGCTTTATGGAACAGTACATCAGATAAAGCATGTATACTAAAAGTCTTCGGAAGAAATCTGTCTTCATAGGTTGAAGCTTTGGAAGACTTTGTCTCTAAGGCTTCGGAAGACTTCATCTTTGGCTTCGGAAGATATTGGTCTTGGCTTCGGAAGATTTTACACTTAGAGTATTTTCTAGTGTGTTGTGTAAAACTTCCGAAGCATTCTTTACTTCAGTACTTAGTGCATGTTGCAGAGACATATTGGATGTTTTGGGTTGCATCAGACTTAAGGAATCCTTACACATGCACAACGATGATAAGGCACACATGATATCCACATAAAGAGTTAATAAAGATGAGGAATGATCGATCAAGGAATAGATAACGGAAAATCACGTTAATTGACGGACCTTAAGGTGACGGATGTCACAGTATCCCCCAGTTGAGAGAATTTTGTCCCAAAATTCAGCTGGAGTTAGGTCCAAGAGTGTCATCCTCGAATAGATGTGGATATTTGAGTTTCATCTGATCTTCTCGTTCCCATGTAAACTCTGGCCCTCGCTTTGAATTCCACCTTACGCGAACAATAGGTATTCTATTGCGCTTCAGTTGCTTGACCTTTAGATCCATGATCTCAATGGGTTCCTCAACAAAATGAAGCTTTTTCATTAATCTTGATTTCCTCGATTGGCACGTGAAGGGATTCATCGGCCAAACACTTCTTGAGGTTTGACACGTGAAAAGTATCATGCACACCGCTAAGTTCTTGTGGCAACCTTAATCGGTAAGCCACTGGACCAATTCTTTCGGTAATCTCGCATGGTCCGACGTATCTTGGGGCTAACTTCCCTTTCTTTCTAAATCGAACGACTCCTTTCCAAGGGGAGACTTTGAGTAAGACTCGATCCCTAACGTTGAATTCTAGAGGCTTTCGACGGTTGTCGGCATAGCTCTTTTGGCGATCTCTTGCAGCTTTTAGTCGGTCTTTGATCTGAAAGATCTTGTCAGTTGTTTCTTGAATGATCTCTGGGCCTGTTAGTTGACTTTCACCAATCTCGGCCCAACAAACGGGAGATCTGCATTTCCTTCCATACAAGGCTTTGAACGGAGCACCCCCAATGCTTGTATGGTAGCTGTTGTTGTAAAAGAACTCAATCAGCGATAGATGAGCATCCCAACTACCACCAAAATCGATTACACACGCCCTCAACATGTCTTCTAGCGTCTGTATAGTTCGTTCACTTTGGCCATCTGTCTTAGGGTGATAGGCGGTACTCATGTCTAATCAAGTGCCCATCGCTTTCTGTAATGTCTGCCAAAATCGTGAAGTAAATCGGCTATCACGGTCGGATATGATTGACACCGGCACCCCGTGCCGTGTCACGACCTCTTTGATGTACAATCTCGCCAACTTATCCATTTTGTAGTCTTCTCGGATAGGCAAGAAATGTGCTGACTTCATCATTCGATCCACAATGACCCATATCGAGTCATGACAGCTGCTTGTTCTAGGGAGTTTGGTAATGAAATCCATGGCTATATTCTCCCATTTCCACTCGGGAATTTCAGGTTGCTGTAATAATCCCGATGGTTTCTGATGTTCAGCTTTAACTTTCGAACACGTCAAGCATCTGCTGACGTATAAGGCAATGTCTTTCTTCATGCCTGGCCACCAGTACAGATCCTTGAGATCGTGATACATCTTGTCTGCACCAGGATGAATAGAATATCGTGTCTTGTGGGCTTCATCCATGACTAAGGTACGTACACCTCCTCATTTGGGTACCCATATGCGATCCATGAAGTACTATATACCGTCATCCTTGCAAATCATCTGTTTATCTAACCCTCGGAATTCTTCTCCCGCAAGGTTTTCTTCTTTCAATGCCTCACTTTGTGCCATTTGGATCTGGGCCTTCAAGTTCGTTTGAATGGTCAATCCCAACGCTCGAGCACATAGTGGTTTCACATGTTCTTTACGGCTTAAAGCATCAGCCACCACGTTAGCTTTCCCCGGATGATACCGGATTTCACAATCGTAGTCACTAAGAAGCTCTACCCAACGTCGCTGCCGCATATTAAGTTCCTTCTGGTCTAGAATATGTTGGAGGCTCTTATGATCAGTGAAGATGATGCATTTGGTTCCATACAGGTAATGCCTCTAAATCTTGAGTGCAAATACTACAACGCCCAACTCAAGATCATGAGTTGTGTAGTTCTTTTCGTGCACTTTAAGTTGTCGCGAAGCGTAGGCAATCACTTTATCCTTCTGCATTAGTACACATCCCAATCCTTGATGTGACGCATCGTAGTATACCACAAAATCATCAGTTCCGTCTGGGAGAGACAATATAGGCGCGTTACACAACTTCTCTTTCAACGTTTGGAACGCTTGTTCTTGTGCATGACCCCAATCAAACTTCTTGTCTTTCTGAGTAAGCAGGGTTAATGGCTGCGCGATCTTTGAAAAATTCGCGATAAAACGACGATAGTAACCGGCCAATCCTAAGAATTGCCGTACTCTGATGGTGTCTGGGGCGTATCCCACTTCTTCACCGCTTCGATCTTGCCGGGATCTACATGAAACACGTCCTTGTTAACCACATGACCCAAAAACTTCACTTCTCGCAACCAAAATTCACACTTCGAGAACTTGGCGAAAAGTTTCTCTCCCGTAGCAGCTCCAGAATTGCCCGAAGGTGTTCTTCGTGATACTCTTTTGATCGGGAGTAGATAAGTATATCGTCTATGAACACAATCACAAACTTATCCAAGTAAGGTTTGTACACCCGATTCATTAGATCCATAAACACAGCTGGCGCGTTAGTCAGCCCGAATGGCATGACCAAGAACTTATAGTGCCCATAACGAGTCCTAAATGCTGTCTTCGGTATGTCGTATTCGAAAACCCTTAGCTGATGATAACCAGAACGAAGATCGATCTTTGAGAAATACGAAGCTCCTTGCAGCTGATCAAATAGATCGTCAATCATGGGGAGAGGATATCGATTCTTCACGGTTAACTTGTTCAGTTCACGGTAATCGATGCACATGCGGAACGATCCATCCTTCTTTTTGACAAATAATACCGGTGCTCCCCACGGTGAATGACTCGGTCGAATAAAACCCTTCTCTAGGAGCTCTTGTAACTGACTAGATAATTCTTGCATCTCGGATGGCGCTAACCGATAGGGCGTCTTTGCCACCGGTGTAGCTCCAGGAACCAACTCTATACGAAATTCCACCTGTCGTGGAGGAGGCAAACCAGACAAGTCATCAGGGAATACATCTGGGTAATCCCGTACCACTGGAATATCTACTAGTTTCCTCTCTTCGTCCTTCTTTTCAACCACATGAGCCATAAACGTAGCACTGCTTTCGTAAACTGCGACGTGCTTTCATGCAGGAAATAAGCTTTAAGTTCCTTCCCGGTCGTTCTCCCTGAATCTTGAGTACCTCCCCGTTTGGCATAGGGATTCTTACTACTTTGTCCCGACAGACAATCTGTGCTCCGTTTTGCGACAACCAATCCATACCCACAATCACATCAAAACTTCCTAACTCGAAGGGTATCAAGTCTATATCGAAGGCATGGTCCTCCAATGTTAACGAGCACTTCCTAATAACCTCATCAGCCTGAACAACCCTACCATTGGCCATCTCTACAGAGTAGCTAGTTTCTAGCCTACTAGGACTCAAATCAAGCAATTGCACAAACTCAGAAGATATAAAGCTATTGTCTGCTCCAGTATCAAATAATATAGATGCGAAGTTATGATTGAGTAAGTGCGTACCCGTGACAACATTCGGGTCCTGACGAGCATCGTTGGCTCCAATGACGAATGCACGTCCCCGAGCTGCATTCCCTTGAGTAGTCGGGCCCTGATTTCCAGCTATAGCCATCACTTGCTGCTGGTTGTTTCCTTGCTGACCCGGTGCCCGATTCAGCCTGGGGCACATGTTTCTGTAATGATCAGGGCTTCCACACTCATAACAAGCCCTTGCATTCCCGGCGGGGTTAACCGCGTTGACGGGTGCCACCAGATTCGGCGCAGTTCTACAATCTCTTGCCAAATGCCTCGGGCGTCTACAGTTCGCGCACACCCGGCACTGCATTCCTGGGGGATGATGATAGTTGCACCTGTCACATTTGGGGTGCGGCCCCACATACTCTCTCTTGGCCTGAGACACGGCCACAAAATTCCTGGTCGTCTTGGCCCTCTTATCGAACTTCCCGGCACTCGACCGGCTCGTTTCCCCCACATCCTTTCTCTTTTCTGCTCCTCTGCCCAGAACCCCCATTCTCACCATCTCATCAGTCAAAGCGCCAGCTTTCAGAATTGCGCTCTGAATAGTAGGAGGAGCAGCTGCTGTAACCATTGCCCTAATTTGAGACGCAAGTCCCCAAATGTACCTCTCGATCCTCTTTGATTCTGGCGTGACCAGATGCGGAACCAACCTTGCCAGCTCATGAAAACGGTCAGTATACGCATGCCCGGCCCCCACCATGGCATGATTCCAGAACTCATGCTCTAATTTCTGCATCTCGTTGAGGGGGCAGTATTCCTCGGTAATCAAAGCTTTAAACTCATCCCATGACATCTGCATCGCAGATTCTCTTCCTCTAGCTTGAACCTGGGTGTTCCACCAGGTTAGGGCCTTACCCTGCAGTGAACAGGTGGCATATTTGATTCTCTGACTGTCGAGGCACTCATTGATGTCAATTACTGCCTCCATCTTTTCTAGCCACCTGGTTAGGGCTATCGCCCCACCTTTCCCATCGAATTCCCTCGGTTTGCAAGCCACAAACTCCTTGTATGAACACCCTCGTCGTGCATTTACAACTCCAATCTCGATACCGGCTGTACCACCATTCCCGGTCTCCTGGTTGCTTTCGTTTCCAGTCGGGTTTCCATTTCCCACCTCAGTTTCGATTCCACCATGGGCTCTTTCTCCATTATCTCCATCATCGTTGCCACCATCCCTGTGAGGGTGGTGTTGCTGGAGTGCGTCACTCACTTGGGCCACAATAGTAGGAATCAGTGCGGCCAACTGTTGAGCGATCAGGGCTGCCATATCAGCGTTTCCTGTTTCTGATTGTTACTGGCAGGAGCATCACTTGTTCTTGGTGCTCTGCCTCTGCCTCTGCCTCTGCCCCTTGGGGCTTCACTCCCGCCACTATTGCTGCGGGTAACTCTTCGAGGCAGCATTTTCTAATCATAGAAAAAGTAACACATAAGCTTAAATCATTTCAAAGGGTATTATCCATAACACTCATCAAGTCCAGTATTCCCAAGTTAATATCACACTTATTGTCATCACACATCGCATGTAATTCGTGTAGTTCTCACACCATGAATTTGTAATGTCTCAACAATAGTCCATCATAACAGTTGTAAGTCCATGTATATAATCACGTTTAGTCTAGCAGAGGTTGTCTATTTCTTCCTCTTTCAAGGTTTCAGACATAACCTCCTCAGGGTTAATCTCAATGTCCAAGGTCAAGCGCATTACCATGATCTGTAAAGATCTCTTCGGGTTTAATACCCGGATTTGATAAACCAACTCGGCGCGCAGAGGGAACGGAAGATCCAATAGAAGCATCCCATAAAAGAGTGAGCACAAGGGCTCTCTCATAGGGTGGAAGATCACATAACAGATAAATGAACAAATCAAGCAGCGAGGAACACATACACGAGATATAATATGCATACAGATCCTAGCATGCAAATCTACATGAAGGTTTCTAGGTTATAGTCTAGGTCAAGCGTATTGCCTAATTCTCTATAACCAATGGCTCTGATACCAATCTATCACACCCCCGCTAAAAGCGGAAACACGGGGGTGTAACGAGATCGGGATCGTCATAACACATGGTAAGCGATAGAGATGCAATATAAATAAATGATGACAAGCGTGTCATGACGACACCCGAAAACAAGGGGACTTGTGTCGTGTTTAGTCAATGTTCACGACAACATAACCATAAGCATAAACATGATAAACGATTCACATAATCACATAAAGGTAAATTTTAACATGATGTCCCACAACCCGGGAACAAGTATTAAAAGATTGTAATTGTTTACACAGATCAACATTGTTCAAAATAATTGTTGTCAAAACATGTTTAGTCCCAAAAATACATCCTAGGGTCTCCACTAAGGCAGCACACCTAGATTCCTGAGTTTGCATGATCACCTGAAAATATATGCTCAAAACGGTCAACATAATTGTTGGTGAGCTCGCAGGTTTAAGTAATAAATAAGTAAGTGATGATGTATAGTAAATGATGTGGAATACCGTGAATACAGTTACTTACACAAGTAAAATCACATGACAATGAGCTTTGCAACCAAACATAGCGACGTACACAAAGAAATTGTCGGCATATATTCACCCAAGGGCCCGTTCCTGGCCACTGATTGTACCAACTAGTATACCATCAAACAAGGGTGGGGGTGTCAACCCAGTAGTACTACCAATACCTAACCGTCGGTTCCCACACTGGAATTAAATAGTTGCAAAGATAGAACCACACAGCAGACCCAAGCATGTATCAAATAAGTACTTGTAACACAGTATCACGTTGATTCCTTGTATGTAAAATGTAAGTAAGTTGTACAACATTGAAAATGAGTGAGCATACTTTTCCCCCAAGTTGTAAATGATTGAAATATTGTATAAACGTAAAAGGGGCCACGAAACTCACTTGTTAAGTGGTAAGTATGTAAGATCAATGTATCCAAATGTTGAATGCAAATGAACGGTCAAACACCTATTGACAGTTATTGTTAAGCATTAATGATAGGAAATAAGCGCTAATAATGATCGGTCGGTTCGGGTTGTATTGGCTGGGTCGCGTGTGACTCACACAAACATACACACGTACTGGACCTTATGTAGGTCCAAGTACTAGACATTGTCACCATTGTAGATGATATTTGAGTAAAAGTTTCATGGTTATTGAAGAAGTATTAGATATGTGTCCGTAGTTATAATCCGGTTGATAACTGTAAAACGTTAGTTTAATTTGTTTTGAATAGTATTGGTGCCCTTTTTAGCGTTGACTTTAATATTTGTGGCCGAACAATGGCAACTGTGTTAATGTTACCTCAACATCACACGTCATACTCACACCACGCACAAGAAGGAAATCACACACAACAACTACAGTCGCACGACAGGACCAGACGCACGACTCAACCTCCATACGCACGAATCAACCCTCAATCGTGCGAATCAGCTTCATTCGTACGATTGAGCCTTCATTCGTATGACTGACATTCAGTCGTACCACACAACACTCAATCGCACGACTCAACCTCCATACGCACGAATCAACCTTCAATTGTGCGAATTAGCTACTTTCGTACGATTGAACCTTAATTCGTGCGATTGGACTCCAGTCGTGCGAAACACGCACAATCGCATTCATTCATTCGCACGCATGACTCAATCGCATACATACACACAGTCGCACGACATGCCCAGTCGCACGATTGACTCAGACGCATGGCTCAGTCGCACGACTCACCCAGTCGCACGACTCAATCGCATGACAGACCCAGTCACCTGGACAGCAGAATCACGACTGTGGTCGGGCTGAGCAGCCCCGGCTGCTCTAAACGCGAGTTTTACACAACAAGGACTTCTAGAAACACTCTACAAACATGCACAAACATGAAACCCAAGCAGAAAGACCTCACACGCACCCATACGACCTCATGTGTTCGGGTTGAACCCGAACACCCGAAACCCTAGTTTGGACAGCCGTGAAAAAGCAAGAAAAGGGGCAACCAAGGTCGTCTACCTGCTAGAAAGGAGTAGACTAGGCTGTAGATGAAGTCTAGACGACGAAAACGATACCAAACGGGTTGGATTTGGTGCTAGAATGAAGAAGATGTGAAGAAGAAGGTGAAGAAGATGAAGAAGATGAAAAATGAGAGATTAGGGCTGGGAAATGGGTTTATATACCCAGCCCAAGTTTGCAAAATGACGAGTTTAGTCCCTGCACTTAACCCCCGAGTTTCCCAAATTTGTTTCGGTTGAAAAACGACGTTATTAGGTTAATTATATTAATTATAAAAAAATGTATTTAGTGATATTTATAACTTGAAAATGGTTTTATTGGTGACGTTTATTATATATAAAAATGATATATTTGGCGGTTACGATGTTGAAAGTTTTAAAAGTTTTTAAAGTTAACATAAGATTACAACGAAAACACATGCACAACGATGATAAGGCACACATGATATCCACATAAAGAGTTAATAAAGATAAGGAATGATCGATCAAGGAATAGATAACGGAAAATCATGTTAATTGACGGACCTTAAGGTGACGGATGTCACAGACTAACTCTGAAAAAGGCCTTTTTAATCTAGATTGATGCATCTTAATTCAATATTAGAATCAATCATTTGAATGCCACAACTTCTTTAGTAACCAAAGTTAGTTCTTTAAAATTAAACAAAAAAATAGTTTGAACTGATGTGGTTGTCATCCTTGAATACATTATGAACCTTATGTCTATTAAACTTGCAAAAGATAATAAGCTATTCATAGTTTTTGATGAGCATAACTATTATAACTAGGATAGAATTCTGTTTTAAAAAAAAAAAGAAAACCCTGGTGACTTGTAAACAAACAGATGGTTTATACTTCTCGATGATGTTTCTAGACTTGTAAAGTGTGTTTCACTAGTATAGATTCCACTAATCTTGGCACTTTAGGTTAGGTCATCCCTCAATCAATGTCTTAAAGGTTCTACAAGATAACCTAAACATAAAAGTTCTTGATATTGTATATCCCTGTGATGTTTTTCATAGAGCTAAACAACTCGTGAACCTTTCCCTCTTAGTAATCACTCCTCTTTCTTGATGTCTAGGGACCATACAAATTTAGCAGCTAAGATGGTTATCGGTATTTCCTTACTATTGTAGATGACTTCTATTGTGTTGTTTGGGTATATGTGTTAATGCACAAAAGTGAACTTTTTAAAACATAAAAATTTGTTTAAATCTTATAAAAATTTGTTTGAATAAAGAACAAAAATTCTTAGAAGTGATGATGGTTTCGAGTTATAAATAATCAAATGTTGTCTTTCACACAAAAAAATGGAATTATACATCAAACCTCTTGTGCTTATACTCCTCAACAAAATGGTTTGTGGAAAGGAAACATCGACACCTTCTTAATGTTGCTCGTACTTTGTTTTTTCAATTGGATCTCCCTCTTAGATTATGGATTGAGTGTGTGCTAGAATGAAGAGATGGATGCTTTGCATCGAAACAACACATGGGAATTAGTTGATTTACCTGAGGGTAGAAAACCTTTAGGTTGCAAGTGGGTTAAACTTAAGTATAAGTCCATGGGTGAGATAGATAGATAGATAGATAGATACAAAGCTCTCAGTTGTAGATGGGTTTAGTAAATGGGAGGGTATTGACTTTGACGAGACCTTTTTTAGTTGTAAAAATGGTCACTATTATGAGTATTCTATCCCTAGTTGTACACAACGGCTGGTCCTTTTTTCAGCTAGACATTAATAATGCATTCTTGTATTCCTAGAGGGTATTATTTTGAAAAGGATACAAAAGTTTGTAAATTGTCTATGTCTCCCTACGGGCTCAAACAAGCTCCACATATGTGGAACAAAAAGCTTGTAAGTGTTTTGTTGAACTTCGATTTTGTTCAAAGTTAATGTAATTACTCCTATTTATACAAGATACATTGACTATCATGATTATTCTTAATAGTTATTGAAAACAATCTTGAAGAAATGGATAAGATCAAGTAGTTTCTAAAACATCAGCTCTTGAGCAAAAAGATCAAGTAGTTTATAAAAGACTAAGTAAAGTACTTCCTTGGTATAGAATTCAATTAACATGGTAACCATTTGTGTTTATCTCAAAGTAAGTATTGCATAGGACTCTTAGAAGAGTTTGGTATGAATGTTGTAAACTAATTAGCACACCTCTTGAACAAAATTATTTAGTACAGTTGAATTTGAAAACATTGAGTCTTTGTTCAGTGATGTAAGTGAGCTTCAATAACTTATAGAAAAATTGATCCATTAGTGATTGGCCCACCCCTCCTGGAAAAGAAAGAAAGGCAGGTATTTGTCTCATACCAGAACATGTACTTCGTATACAGTTCAATTTATAAGTCAATTTATGCACAAACCCTCTCAATGTCATATTCTGATAGCTTCAAGACTTTTGAGATATTTGGAAAGCTCACGTGGGAAATATGTTTTAAAAGAAAAATCAGATTGCTTAGATTTGTCAATCTTCTCTCATTCAGACTGGGGAAAACGCACGACCTTTTGGATATCTGTCACGAAGTTTCGTGTATTCTTTGGTAAGTTTGTTAATTTCGTGGAAAAGCAAAAATATAAGGTACAATTTCTCGCTTGACTTGCAAAGCTAAGTACAGATCCATATGCTCAACTACGTTCGAGGTCATATGGCTTATCAACTTATTGGAGGAATTAAAAGTTTTGATTAGTCTTGTTGTTTCCTTATTTTGTGACTATTCGATTGCAATATCTAGTGCATCAAATGCTATTTTTCTTAATTATACCAAATACTTTGAAATCAAATTTTTTTGCATGAAAAAATCTCCACTGGTGTTATTAAAATTCATTGCATTCGGTCAAAGTTACAATTAGCTGACATTTTTACAAATGTCCTTTTAGTTGATACTCATAACGAGATGTGTAAAAGGTTGGACCTATTTAATGTATTTGTTGCTTGAATTAAAGGTGGATGTTTTAATATGGGTAATTCCACAAAATATACATTTTAATTTGTTTTATTTCTTATGTTTGGTTTATTCTTTTTGCATATTTTCGTATGGGTTGCTAGACTGGCTTTATGTGCTTTAAGGTTTGGGCTGGAGTAGTGGAATTTGGGTTGGAGGTGTGGAGTTTGTTCTATCTAGTTCTAGTGACATGTTTCGTCTCAAAATCACACACGGGTCATGGATCTCCAATATAGGTCTGGTTCCTGGCTGGAGGCTATATGTACAAGAGAGATATGGTTGCTAAGAGATTAATTAAAAAAATATCAGATCTATTTTCTCTCATCTTCATATTGCTATTTGTTTTTCCGCTCTTGTGTTTAAGAGTTTTTCATTATGTTTTCAGTGAAAGATCTGTTAGTGTTTCGTGGTATAGTTCTAGTCAGTGTTGTAAAAATCGATGCTAGATGTCGATTAATTGGCGAGGAATCAGAAATCAGGAGTCAACCTTGGCGATTTCATGTAATCAGAGGCAATATTCGGTAATCGGTCAACCTTGGTCAAAATCAGACTTAGGCGGACCTAGGCGGTCTTAATCGGCCAAAAATCGGTGATTCCGGAGAAATTCCGGTAGGGTTCCGGCGAGTTTCTGGCGACTTTCAAAAAATCTGGCCAAAACTTGGAAAATCCGGCAAAAACTTAGAAATTCCGGCCAAATATGTATATTTATATATATAACTGAACTTTTTTTTATTAAATTTAGATATTAAAATGTGTGTATTTATATATAAAACTAAAAATTATATATGAAAATTCCAATCCGATTAATCCCCAGTCCCTACCTCGCCACCCGACTAGCGCTTAGCGATTTTTATAACATTGGTTCTAGTATCTGGTTCTGACTACCCTGTTGTTAGTCTTGATTGTTTCTGTGTGAGAGACTTAAGTATTACTCTAAGATTTTGTGTAATCATTTTTGTTTTGTATTTTTTGTTTAATTCATAAGTTGATATAGGTTTAAACCATTGTTCTTAATAGTTTATGATTCATGTGAGTATGATGAACAAATATGACGATGAGACATTTGGAGAAATATCATGCATATGGACTTGAATATGTATCCATTAAGATTAAAGATACGGAGGTTATGATAAATATATTTTTGTGGGGTAGATGCAATAAGATGATAATCTATAATCTATTATGGCCTCAATTATAATTTAACAGACTTTTTAAGATGCATGTTATAGCTTTTGAGGCATAAGATATAAGTGTTTTATGTAATATTTTCTATCTCGCTCTCATTTAATAAACTCCTCCTAATTAATACATGACGGATGTAGAAAGAACAAGATTGTTTATCCATGATCGATGTAGAAATATGTAGTTGTTTTGAGAGAAACAATAATATACACAAAGATCGTTTAGCCATGATCGATGTAGAAATATGTAGTTGTTTTGGATTTCATAGCGAACTGCCATGCGGGGCTCTACCGCGAGACGCGTGACAAACCAGGATCTCAGACATTGTCATATCAAACGACACTATATGAATTTAAATAAACATTTGAATTTTTAATCAGAGTAAAACATAGTTGAAATAATAACCAGTGCGGAAGCATATACACAAAATTTAAAACCAATACTAAAAGTTGCGCAAAATACAACGCCCAAATAAAAATGTTCAATGCAAAAGAAATAAGTTTGTGATGCATGACCTGAGTGAATCCCTAGCCATGCGGTCTAACCTTAAGCACTTCTGCGACCTAAGAAAACATGCTAAAGTGTGTCAACATAAAGTAGGTGAGTTCACAGGTTTAACAACAGATAATATGTTTGTAAATGTTCGCATGGTAAATTAATTAAAGCATATCGATAGGTAGCTATCTTATAATCAAGTTAGTTAGCGTTTCAAACCGAAGCTGACTGTTTGTAAGTTGTTTGCCTTTCCACCACGTCTAACACAGACAATGGCAAATGTTAGGTCAATTAAACACCCGTTCGACCTCCAGTCGAGTTAGCACGACTAACGCGGGTGGGGTTTGTCAAACCCAGTAGTACTACTCAAAATTACCTCGCTACTCATTACTAACGGTTCGAGAATGTAAGGACTTTCATATATGTTTGCACTAACGTAACAAGCGATAAACAATAATACTAGAAACCATTTGTAAATAAAGTTTGCATGTTTTCTCCCCCAAAAAGGAAATAATAAATTAGGGCCGTGAAGACTCACCTGGAATGCGTGGCAACAATAAAAATGTAAGCACAAAGATTTGGGTCTCCGATTAACCTGAATTTCAGTTAATATATAATTAATATTAATTATTAATTATAAATATAAATATTGTATGGTTTCGCGTTTCATTTCTCGGTTACGGTGCCGATTGGTATATTCCCCACTCACAAGCAAACACCACTATGCCCAAACTCACACAAACATAAGACCTAACTATTCACACATATACCGAACCATACTAGTAATTACCCTTTATATATTTTGTATTATAAAAGAACTTTTTATAATTAACCCATGATATATGCCATACACATGCACAATATATTTTATATACACATATAGACACCAAACAAAATGCACCACTAAATTTTTCATGAACCATCCACACACACGACCATACATATGCATCATCCATTCATGTGCATACCACCTAAAGTTCCTAAGCATTCATGCCATTTATAAACACACACCAGAATGCATACATCAACTTACATAGATATATTCATGCACACATGCATATAATATACCTACATACCAACCACATAACACAAAACACAAACACACACCAGAATGCATACATTAACTTACATAGACATATTCATACACATACCCACGAGCACTCACCCCCACATATTTTGCATGCTTTTGATTCACACAACTCATCTCAATCCAACACACAATACATACAAACTCTTGGCAGAAAGAATATATATATATATATATATATATATATATATATATATATATATATATATATATATATATATATATATATATATATATATATATGTGTGTGTGTGTGTGTGTGTGTATAAACACACTCACCAATTTACATACCCATATGCATAGAAACACACACTATGAACATACCAAAACACACACATGGAACCCATGCACGACATCATTCATAGGAACAACACCTTCGGTAATTACATATATATATATATATATATATATATATATATATATATATATATATATATATATATATATATATATATGTATATATATATATATACATGCGAAACACATACTGCCCATATATACACCCGATCAAACGTATACATCGCAGGTTACATAACACATACTCGATGCACATTTCACATACGAAACACATGCCGCACCCAACCGATCTAGACAATCCCGAAACCCCAATGAATCCGAACATAACATATACATTCATGTATAGCATAACATGACGAATACACGAAGAACCCGACATTCACGGACATGCAACAACCGTGTATATATATATACATATACACTCACAAAACACACACGACACCCATACAACAGCCAAAACCCACGCAGGTCGCACACAAGTACACCCGGCAGCACATAAACACTTAGTCGAAACCATGCCAACATGATCATAACACCCCGAACGCGAAACCGCAGCCCAATAGCGGAAGTGATGACTGAAAAATCTTACCGAACGAGGTACGTGGCTGTTACAATTGCCGTGTACTATCGTCGGGTACTCGCGGTTGCTCGCGGTGTCATTTGATCGTGAAGAAGGCTGTCGGAGATGCGGTGATCGCGAGCAAGAACTTGCTGAAGATGAGTTGCGCTGCTTGATGAGGCTTCCATCGATGGTTGCTTGGATTTTAGGGTTATAGAAGTGAATGCCGAGAGGGGAGGGTCGATTATGATATTGAAGTAATGAAGAATGAATTAACGGCATTAACCTGGAAATACGGGGTATCGCATCATCCCCTTGTTGAAGGAATTTTCTTCCCGAAAATTAGAACATCAGATCAACGAAGAACACCAGGTTTCAATGGCGACATAGAAGAGCATTCAGAAGCTTGCTTAGGACAGGGTTTTTGGAATTTCTAAAACAAACCCAAAACAAAGAAACGTAAGAACAAAGAAACGCAAGATTTCGCGAGAGTTATGACATCATCCCCTTATTGAAGGGAATTTCGTCTCGAAATTTAAAGAAAGATATCTTAAGAATGGATACCTTGGGAAGTAGATACCTGATCTTTGAACAGTTGCGGGTATTTCTTCTTCGCTTGATCCTCGTGTTCCCAAGTAAACTCCGATCCACGCTTTGAATTCCACCTAACACGTATAATGGGAATCTTGCTACGCTTTAGGGTTTTGACTTCTCGATCCATAATCTCAACTGGTTCTTCAATGAAATGGAGCTGTTCATCAATCTCCAGTTCCTCTAATGGCACGACAAGTGAGTCATCGGATAGACACTTCCTCATATTAGACACATGAAACACGTTGTGTATTCCACTGAGCTCTTTAGGCAAATTCAGCTGGTAAGCTACGGGACTAACCCGTTTGACAATCTCAAACTGTCCCACGTATCTAGGGTTTAGTTTACCACGCTTTCCAAAGCGTATCACTCCTTTCCAGGGTGAGACTTTTAGGAGTACTTTATCACCAATCTGAAACTCCAACGGCTTACGGCATTTATCAGCGTAACTCTTCTGTCGATCATGTGCTGCTGCCATACGGTTACGTATTTGCACAATCTTCTAAGTCGTCTCGTGCACAAGCTCGGGACCTGTAAGTTGGCTTTCTCCAACTTCGACCCAACAAATAGGTGATCGACACTTACGCCCATATAGTTCCTCAAATGGTGCGGATTTTATTGATGTGTGATAACTGTTATTATAGGAGAACTCAACCAATGGTAAATGAGTTTCCTAGTTGCTGCCAAAATCGATCACACAGGCACGCAACATATCTTCCAATGTCTGGATCGTACGCTCACTCTGACCATCAGTTTGTGGATGATACGCGGTGCTCATGTCCAACCGCGTTCCCAATGATCGTTATAAAGATTGCCAGGAATGAGAAGTAAACCGAGCGTCACGATCGGAGATGATAGAAATTGGCACACCATGCCGAGAGACTATTTCCCTTAGGCAGATACAAGTTAACTTCTCCATTCTATCAGTCTCTCTAATTGGTAAGAAGTGTGCGGATTTCGTCAAGCGATCTACTATTACCCAAATGTTATCGCATCCGCTCGGAGTTCGAGGTAGCTTCGTGATAAAATCCATTGAGATCTGCTCCCACTTCCATGTAGGAGTTTTTGGCTGTTGAAGTAGACCAGATGGCCTTTGATACTCCACTTTAACCTTAGAACAGGTTAAACATCGGCTTACATAGGTGGCGATATCAGCTTTCATGTTCGGCCACCAGTAAAGAACTTTCAGATCATGATACATCTTGTCTGAACCCGGATGGATAGAATATCGAGACTTATGGGCTTCGTCCATCACTAGTTCTCGTAGATTCCCATACAAAGGAACCCATATTCGTTCCATGAAATAACGAATTCCGTTCGATTTTATCTCTAGCTGCTTTTCCATGCCTCGCATGGACTCTGCTTTCAGGTTCCCGTCCTTCAAAGCCTCAAGTTGAGCATTACGTATCTGATATGGTAATCCGGTGTGGGTGGTGAGTTGTAATGCTCGAACTTGCTTTGTCTTAGGTGTCTCCTTTTGACTTAAGGCGTTAGCTACTACATTAGCCTTACCCGGATGATACTTGATCGCACAGTCATAGTCGTTCAACAACTCGACCCAGCGACGTTGTCTCATATTCAACTCCTTCTGCTCAAAAATATGTTGAAGACTCTTGTGATCGGTATAAATGGTGCCCTTGGTACCGTACAAGTAATATCTCCATATCTTGAGAGCAAACACAATGGCTCCTAACTCTAAGTCGTGTGTCGTGTAGTTTTTCTCATGAACTTTTAGCTGACGAGAGGCATATGCGATGACCTTCTCGCATTGCATTAGCACACAACCAAGACCTTGGATGGATGCATCGTAATATACTACAAAATCATATGTTCCCTCAGGTAGGGATAGTATCGGTGCCGTACAAAGTTTTTGTTTTAGGAACTAAAATGCTGACTCCTGCTTGTCACTCCAACTGTACGTTGTGCCTTTATGAGTTAACGCTGTAAGTGGTTGAGCGATCTTCGAAAATCCTTCAATGAACCGTCGGTAGTACCCATCCAACCCAAGAAACTGTCGTACTTTGGTTGGAGTCTTAGGCGTAGCCCAGTTCTTGATGGCTTCTATTTTTGCCGAGTCAACCTGTATACCCTTCTCATTGACCACATGACCCAAGAATTGGACTTCTCGAATCCAGAAGTCACACTTCGAAAACTTGGCATATAGTTTCTCTTGTTTAAGTAATTCCAAAATCAATCAAAGATGTTCCTCATGCTCCTCTTTTTTCTTTGAATATATTAAGATGTCATCGATAAAAACGATGACAAACTTGTCCAGGTAGGGTTTGCACACGCGGTTCATGAGATCCATGAACACCGCCGGTGCATTGGTTAACCCAAAAGGCATAACCAGAAACTCATAGTGACCGTAACGAGTTTTGAATGCTGTCTTTGATATATCCTCCTCTAGGACTCTCAGTTGATGATATCCTGATCTCAAATCTATCTTGGAATAGAAGCTCGACCCTTGAAGTTGATCAAACAGATCGTCGATACGGGGAAGAGGATAACGGTTCTTAACCGTCACTTTGTTCAGTTCACGGTAATCAATACACATGCGAAAAGTCCCATCCTTTTTCTTGACAAACAGGACTGGGGCTCCCCACGGAGATGAGCTAGGTCTAATAAACCCTTTATCCAAGAGTTCTTGTAATTGAGTGGGCAGTTCTTGCAGTTCATTCGGAGCTAATCTGTATGGTGCTCTCACAATAGGTGCGGCTCCAGGCGTCAAATCAATCTGGAACTCGACCTGACGATGCGGTGGAAGACCAGCTAAGTCCTTAGGGAAAACTTCAGGAAAGTCACGAACAATAGGTTTATCCTCGATCTTCTTCTCTTCGATGGTCTTTTCTGTGATCATAGCTAAAATAACGGTATGGCCTTTACGTAAGCACTTCTAGGCTTTCATGTACGAAATGATGCCAGAGGCTACACCACTTTTCTCGCCCTGGACAGATAAGATTTCACCACCAGGAAGTGGTACACAAACGATCTTTTCACGACAGATAATCTCAGCTTGGTTCTTAGATAACCAGTCCATGCCGACGACTACATCAAAACTACCCAGTGTGACAGGCATAAGGTCTATATCTAATTTGTATTCCAATAGTTCTAATTTGCATCCTTTAGGAATATGTGTTGCCTCAATCATTTGACCATCAGCTAGTTCTACGGTGTAACTAGGTTCCATTTCAGTTAAAGTTACATCTAGAAGTTTGCTAAACTTGGCAGAGATAAAGCTCCTATCAGCACCGGTATCAAATAATATAGAAGCAAAACAGTCGTTCAGAGGAAACGTAACGGTAACCAGGTTTTGATCATTCCTTGCCTCGCCCGACCCAATCACGAAAGCTCGACCCTTAGAGCCATTCCCTTAGTTGTTGTTTCCATTATTGCCCTTGTTCCCATTCTTCAGTTGTGGGCAATCTTTCTTGTAATGACCCTCTTTTCCACATTCGAAACAACCCCTGGTTGCTTCACCTTGTCGTTGTTGCTGAGATTGTGGTTTAGTCATCAGTTCACCCTTGCAGTCTTTAGCAGCATGACCCATCCTCCCACACCTTTGGCAACGAAAACGATCACACTAACCATGATGATGAAAATTGCATTTATTGCACTTTGGATACTTGCCTGCATAATTATTCGATCCCTAACCATTATTGTTGTTGTTCTGATTATTATTTGTGAAGCTTCTGGAGGAATCAAACTTTTTGACTTGTTGTTGTTGAGTGTTGTTGGAGTTTGAGGACTTGCTGGTGGTAATATCCCATTTTCGTTTATAGTCAGATGAACCCGATGTAGCACCACGTTTAGGCAAAGTGCCCTGCGCCATTGCCTGATCGGTGAGCTTATGAGCTAGTCGGATAGCTTGCTGAATAGTAACATGATCAGCAGCTATGAAACTAGCTTGAATCTGAGGAGCTAAACCATCAATATACTTCTCTATTCTTTTGTAAGCCGGGGTTACCATTTGAGGACATAAAGCAGCCAACTCGTGAGAACAAGTTGTATATTCCTAAATATCAGATCCAACCATCTTAAGATTCCAAAACTCTCCCTCCAGCTTCTGGACTTCATTTCTGGGGCAGTACTCATCTTTCATTAAGGTCTTGAAGTCATCCCATGGTAGATTATTAGCAGCCTCAAGTCCTAATGTCTAGACTTGTGAGTTCCACCAAATCAACGCTGGTCCTTCTAATGTGCTAGATGCATACTTGACACGGTTTCCAACAGGACAATTGCACATGGCGAAAACCGACTCAAGTTTCTCCAACCAGCGAAGAAGTGTAACAGCACCCTCAGAACCACTGAATGAATGAGGCTTACAGTCCATAAACATCTTGAATGTACAGACTTCTAGACCTGAATCAAAAGATCATAACGATGTTTGAGTATTTAGAATTCGATAATAAGTTATCATAGAAAAAGACCAATGGGTCCGATAAACTCAAGGTTAGCTCCTGGATTTTGGTTCTGATTGTTCTTGTTCTGATTACGGGTCTGTTCATATGCCGCAAGCGCGTCAGCAACACGCTCATTGATGACAGCGTCCAACTCAACCTGGGTCATGTTAATGTTACCTCTTCCGCTCGGGCGTCCAGCTCTTCTTCCAGACATGATTCTTCACGTTCACAATACACAAACATGAGAAAATATACATAATATATAATCATCATAAATGTACAATGTAAATAACCATGCTTTTCACAAAACCACAATAGTCAATAATCAAATAATAATCCTTGATAAAAATATATTGTAAGGAGTACGATGTATTCAAATCAAACAATCATAATTCAATATATATCAGTTGGATGGAAACAACTTTTCCATCTAGGTTAAGGAAATAAAATGAAATGCTCAAATTTTATCACCAGCTGAAGAGATAACAGATATTGCATCTCCTTCGTCATCTTCTGGAACCTCTTCGGGGTCTGACTAGCCTGTTGTTAGTCTTGATTGTTTCTGTGTGAGAGACTTAAGTATTACTCTAAGATTTAGTGTAATCATTTTTGTTTTGTATTTTTTGTTTAATTCATAAGTTGATATAGGTTTAAATCATTGTTCTTGATAGTTTATGATTCATGTGAGTATGATGAACAAATATGATGATGAGACATTTGAAGAAATATCATGCATATGGACTTGAAGATGTATCCATTAAGATTAAAGATACGGAGGTTATGATAAATATATTTTTGTGGGGTAGATGCAATAAGATGATAATCTATAATCTATTATGTCCTCAATTATAATTTAACAGACTTTTTAAGATGCATGTTGTAGCTTTCGAAGCATAAGATATAAGGGTTTTATGTAATATTTCCTATCTCGCTCTCATTTAATAAACTCCTCCTAATTAATACATGACGGATGTAGAAAGAACAAGATTGTTTATCCATGATCGATGTAGAAATATGTAGTTGTTTTGAGAGAAACAATAATATACAAAAAGATCGTTTAGCCATGATCGATGTAGAAATATGTAGTTGTTGTGGATTTCATAGCGAACAGCCATGTCACACCCTCAAAATCCACATGCGGGGTTCTACCGCGAGGCGCGTGACAAACCAGGATCTCAGACACGGTCATATCAAACGACACTATATGAATTTAAATAAACGTTTGAATTTTTAATTAGAGTAAAACATAGTTGAAACGCAAGTTGTGTAACGCTCCTATTCTCACACTTCCCGATGGAAATGATGACTTTACCGTGTATTGCGATGCTTCTAATCAAGGTCTTTGTTGTGTTCTCATGCAACGAGGCAAAGTTATAGCATACGCGTCGAGGCAATTGAAGGTTCATGAAGTGAACTACACGACTCACGATCTTGAACTTGGTGCTGTGGTTTTCGCATTGAAGATTTGGCGACACTATCTATATGGGATGCAATGCATAGTTTACACCGATCATAAGAGTCTCCAACACGTGTTCAACCAAAAGGATCTCAACATGAGACAAAGACGTTGGATCGAGTTGATTAGCGACTACGACTGCGACATTCGCTACCATCCTGGAAAGGCAAATGTTGTAGCCGACGGGCTAAGTCGCAAGGCCCACAACAAGACTGTCTCGCTCCAAGAAATCCGAGATCGAAGGCAATGGTTTGATACACTAGGAGAATTTGATACTGAGATTCATGTGGATGTCAACAAGGCTACTATCATGCTTCAAAACATAAGAATCGATAGTGACCTCGAGTTATGCATTCGCGAGGCTCAACAAGCGGCATTAACCGACGAAGGGAAGGATGAAGATTTGATGTCTAACATTCGGTCGCAACTGGAGACAAAACCGAATGGCATGTGGTACTTCTTGAATCGACTTTGGATCCCAAATCGTGATAATCTTCGACACTTCATTATGAACGAAGCTCATTAAACCCGATATTCCATTCATCCTGGCTCCGATAAGATGTACATGGACCTGCGTGGTCAATATTGGTGGCCTGAAATGAAGAAAAATATCGCGTCTTATGTTTCCAAGTGTCTCACGTGTGCAAGAGTCAAGGCCGAGCATCAACGACCAAGTGGTTTACTTGAGCAACCTGAAATCCCTATGTGGAGATGGGAACATATATCCATGGATTTCATAACCAAGTTACCTCGTACACCCCATGGTCATGATAGCATATGGGTCATTGTTGACCGTTTGACCAAGACAGCACACTTCATACCCATACGAGATACATACAAAGTTTCAAAACTGGCTCGCATCTACATCGATGAAATAGTGAGTCGTCATGGCGTGCCGTTGCACATTATTTCCGATCGAAACGCTCGTTTCACTTCACACTTTTGGTCTTCGATGCAAGAACTCTTGGGTACCCAATTGGATTTAAGTACGGCTTACCATCCTCAAACCGATGGTCAAACCGAACGAACAATCCAAACCCTCGAGGATCTGCTGCGTCTTTGTGTCCTTGACTTTGGTGGTGATTGGATACGCATTTACCGCTCGCGGAATTTTCATATAACAATAGTTATTACTCAAGTATCAAGATGGCATCATTCGAGGCTTTGTATGGTCGTAAATGCCGATCACCGATCTGCTGGACCGACGTTGGTGAAAATTTCATCACTGGTCCTGAACTTATACAAGAAACGACCGATAAAGTCTCCACAATCCGCAAGAACCTTGAAGTGGCTAGAAGTCGACAAAAGAGTTATGCCGATAAGCGTCGTAAGCCATTGGAGTTCCAAGTTGGAGACATGGTTCTTCTTAAGGTCTTCCCATGGAAGGGTGTTGTACGTTTTGGGAAGAAGGGTAAGTTAGCCCCACGTTTTGTAGGACCTTTCAAGATTCTGAAAAGAATTGGGAAAGTGGCTTATAAACTGGAACTACCTTCCGACCTTAGTGGAGTTCATCATGTATTCCATGTCTCAAATTTGAGAAAGTGTTTGGCCGACGAGAGTCTGCATGTTTCATTGGAAGACATCCAGATCGACGAGTCATTGCACTTCGTTGAGAAACCTGTTGAGATTATGGATCGCATTATGAAGAAAACGAGAACCACAACTACTCCAATTGTTAAGGTTCGTTTTGGAGAAAAGTGTGGAGATGAGTTCACTTAGGAGCGTGAGGATCACATGAAGGAGAGATACCCGCATTTGTTTGTTTAGTTTTATTCTTAATTTCGTGACGAAATTCTTTTAAGTTGGGGAGACTGTCACATCATGCATTTTTGGTTAACTAAAAGTTAGCTACGTTAAATTCTTGTAAGGACCTTTGTTGTCAAATACGAAACTCATGGTTTACTTATGCTTATTGCTTTAATTTGCCTTTTAATTCTTTATCTTGAAAGATTATAATGTTAATTTTTACTTAATAAATAAGTAATAGTAACAATGATAATAATAATGATAATAATAAAAATAATATAGCAATAATAATAGTAACAATAACATAATAAACAATAATAATAATAATGTTTATAATATTAATAATAGAAATAATAACAATACAATTATAACAAAAATAATAATAACTAAGAATAATAATAGTAATAATAATAATAATAATAATAATAATAATAATAATATTGTTACTAATAATAATAATTTGTAAAAATTATTAAACTTAGAAATGATTAAAACTTGGATTTAATAAGTTAAGGGGCCTTAAGGTCATTTTATAAAACTTAAATAGTAGGTTTATGCATGAAATAATAAATATTCATAACTTGAGGGACTAATTGTGTAATTAACTAAAAGACAAAACCCCACTTCCCCTTCCCCTCGTTTTTCCGGCCGATGTCCGGCCAACATCCGGCCGCGGCTCCGGCCACTTTAAAACTTCGAAAACCGACGTTTTTAACCCCAAAAACCGACCCTAATCGTTTCATTTACATGATTCGAACTTCAATTCATGGTTTAATTGCGTTTAAATCATCGGTTATTACTCGAATCATAGAATAACCGAAAGCTTTTAATCTCGAACCGTTGAGCCATAAAGAATCAATAATAACTCAATTAATCAATCATAGTGAACCGTTTAACAATCCCTGATCTATCTACACTCTCAATTTCACCTGAAACCCACACAAACATCTCCTTCGATTACTCTTTTCATCGCGATTTGCTACTCACTTGAACACCACTTTCGGGACTTCAAAACATGAAATTTTTAGAGGGCTTTTAATCCTTATCACCGTACGAAACTACCCACGAGTTTAATTTGATTGCCATCATCGTTTTCATACCTGTTGGGTTCTATCGAAGTCGCGGTTGTTCATCGTGGTGTTCGTCATTCATCCATCTTCAAATCGGGTAATTTAACATATGTATATACTCGAAATTACATGGGGAATCAAAGCCCCATGTTAATTTTGGTAATCGTTATCAAATTGATGTTCAATTTGATCCAAGAACATTCTAGGGTTCATCGGATTTGGGGGTTTCTTATTAATTGTGTTTTTAAGTTTTTAAAACCAAACAAAACCAAGGCAACAACCCTTGGTTCACTGGTAAGACGCATGACACCTAAACAAGGGGTCCCCGGTTCGAATTCGGGGAACCTCATGTTTTATTTTTTTTGGTTTTTAAGCCTTCAAATTAAATACTAAAATTTATAAAAAATTATGAAAAATCATTTTATAAACCTTGTTAATTTTAGGATCACGAGATTATATTCTAGAAATTTATTTCTTAGGATATTTTAATAATTCTTTTTAATAAATTATTATATTTAAGTTATATCATATATTTGATCAAATGGTATATTTAAATTATCTTCCTAAAAATAAATTAGACCTTAAAACACTAGTTAATTTACACAAATTATTTCAAACAATACCCATAAATTATTGTTTAAATGGTGTTTTAATTAGTTATAAAACTTTGTTTAAACTTTATAAATCTACAAATTATTATAAATGTTATTCTAAATCCATAAGTGTTCTTTCTTTTCACATCTTAATATCAAATATAAATATATATTTTTTTTCAAGAAAACATGAATGATTTTGGTTTGTTACTTGACGAGCCCCAAAAATCCACTTGAAACCCTAGTTCTCATTCAAACGTTAAACTCATATAATTAAACTTTAATCTTGTAAATATGTATTTACATTTAGGTGCCTTGTGACGGGTTACGTGGAAACGACGTTTATTATTATTTCTTATTAATCATCTAATATATACTTATTGATCAAGTGAGTATTTCTATACCCCTTTTTATATTTTTACACCTTTGGGGTGAAACATGTTACATTATAAACTTTGCACTTGTAAACACGTTTGATTCTTGTAAACTTATGGCATTTCACCTGTTTGTTGTGGTTAGTTGAACTTTATGGCTACCATGTAATGTCGAATATATGTACAATCATTAACTATTGCTAGCCTAGCGAAGTCATAGATCTATGGGCCAGACAAGCCTGCTTGGTTGATCCAAGTACACTTAGCTAATCGTATATACTTTTAAACGTTTGAGACTTGTAAAACTTTGTCGAGGTTTGATTGTGCATTCTGTCTTACATCCCTAGTTACTTGTTCTCTAACTTACAACATGATTTGCCATCTTTTATATACTTATGTATCGGAAACTATGGAAATCTCACCAACATTATGTTGACCTTTTATTTTTAACATGTTTCAGGAAATACTCAAGCTTGATCTCAACTTTTAAAGTACTTTCATATCTAGGAATGGACCTAGTTAAATAAATAAAATAAATTGGCTTGTTGCATCTTATGTTATGTCATTTACTTTCTTTGAGACTTATGATTGTAATGGTACAATTGGAACTTATGATTAATATATATTTGGGTAATTAATAGCGTTATGTAGCTGTGAACGATCTTAACCCTCACACCTCGACGTTTCCGCCGCCAAGGTTGGGGTGTGATAGATTGGTATCAGAGCCCATAACCATAGAGATCTAGGTTATTAGAAATGGTGACCTAAACTATAATATGCATGAACCTTATAGAATTATATTTCTATCTTTTAAATTATATAGTTTGCATGCTACATAATGCTATGACCTTCTATGTGCAATTTGATGCCTTAGCATAGGATTGCCTAAACATTGTTACTTGTCTCCCTAAACTTAACTTTGACTCTTTGACTCTCCCCGAACATGAACTCTCTTAATCTTATTCTCGACGACACGTGGAATCTTATGCTTATGTTATGACTTGGATCTATAGACATTATGTCTAATCTATATAAATCTCATCAAGGTTTTGATTCTATGAACCTAAGGAATATTGTGTGACACATAGACACCTGTATCCTGGTTTTCCTGGCAAAAGGCCCTCAGGCTAAGGCAAGCATATCGCATAAATCCTACGGGACTAGTTATGCTTACCTGGGGATTTCTAGGATGAGTGATAAACTATGGTCAATATACACAAGTTTCTAAGGCAAATGGGTCAAGTCACCTTGACGTGTCAACGTTTCCAAATGGTAATGCGTTACCAAATGGAATCATTCCGTGTACCTTATAACCCTTAACTTATCTTTGTTTAAACTACTATCCTTTGTCATCCTCACTCCCGTAACTAACTCATTTTTGTATGTCCAGCATGTCTCGTCACCATGGAAAGCGTGGAAGTTCCGACCGTAAGCTAGCCGCCATGATTGCCCAGCAAATGGCTGCCGTCATCCCGACTATGGTTGCTGAACTTAATAGCACCCTAATGGCTAATAGCAACAACAACACCAATGGGCACCATAGCGGTGCTAATGGAGACAATAGCAACAACCAAAACGGGAACAATCGTACTTGCACTTTCAAACACTTCAACTCGTGCAAACCCACTAGCTTTAGTGGAAAAGAAGGAGTCACTGGACTTCTCGAGTGGTTTGAAAGTATGGAAAACACATTCATTGTTAGCGAGTGCCCCGACGAGTTCAAGGTTCGCTATGCCACAAGTGTTCTTCAACAATGGGCACTAACATGGTGGAATAGTGAAAGAGAAACCGTGGAACTGAGGTTGCAATGGCGTTGCCCTGGGAAGAATTTAAGGATATCATGATTCAAAAGTTCTGCCCGAGAAGCGAGTTGCAAAAACTAGAAGAGGAGTTCTGGAACCTCAAACAAGATGGTGGGAATCACTTGGCTTATTCCACCCGACATCATGAGTTGAGTATGCTCCTACCACACATGGTGGACACCGTGCCCCGTAACATTGAGAAATTTATCAAGGGGGTGCCACCTCAAATTCAAGATGCCGTGATGGGTAGTAGGCCCACAACTTTGGAGGAGGCGATTACTATCATTGCATAGCTCACCGAGAATCATATTAGAGCTGGCACTATGTCGGTAAAGGGTTCAAAGTCTACTGCGAAGGTGAGACCCGAGGCAACAAAGGAGGTAAGGGCCGAGTCATCTTCTATAAACAAGAAGCGTAAGTTCACCCCGACACGCAACTACGCTGTGACCGCCCCAAATGCTCCTCAAAAACAAATGGTGGTTGCGAATCAAGCTCCCATGGCTAAAGCTTATGCTGGTCCACATCCTATGTGTAACACGTGCAAGTACCATCATTCAAGCAACATTCCATGCCGAGTCTGCTCGTTGTGTGGGAAGTATGGACACTTGGTAACTACTTGCCTTCGTGCGCCAAACAACACTGCAATGCTTACCAACCGAACCTGCTATAACTGTGGTGAGCCTGGTCATATTCGTCCGCAATGTCCTCGCAATTCGGGAACTGTTCCACCGGCTCGTGGAAGGACTTTCAACATCAATGCCAATCAAGCCCAAGCCAACAACGACATGGTGAATGGTACGTCGTTGAACTTCTTTTGGTCTTTTCTTGTCTTGTAAAAATTCCTATCTATGTTCATCATACCAATAATAAGTTGTTACCAAACAGGTATGTATCTTGTAAATAGTCATTATGCTTCCGTATTGTTTGATTCAGGTGCCGATAGGAGTTTCGTGTCCCTGGAATTCGAGCCTATAGTTTCTAAACCCTATGTTAACCTGGAAAGATCTTTCACGGTCGAAGTCGCCGATGGAAAATCTATTGTCGTTGATGTCGTAATACGCGATTGCACCTTGAGCCTTAACGAACACGAGTTCTTCGTCGACCTTATTCCTATGCAATTGGGAAGCTTTGATGTTATCATTGGTATGGATTGGTTAGCCAAGCATCATGCGGAAATTCTATGTTTCGAGAAGTGTATCCGTATTCCTTTACCAACTAGTGATACTTTGAATGTCTTTGGGGAGAAATCATCCCAAAGACTCAAACTCATGTCTTGCATCAAGGCTCGCAAGTACTTAAGTAAAAACTACATGGCTTTCATGGCATATGTAGTTAATACGAAAGTCAAAGGTAAGGAATTGAAAGACATTCCTGTCGTGCGGGACTTTCCCGAGGTTTTTCCCGAGGATCTTAAGGGGCTACCTCCCGTGCGAGAAGTTGAGTTCAAGATTGACTTTATCCCTGGCGCAAACCCTGTGGCTAAATCACCTTATCGTCTTGCACCGTCTGAAATGCAAGAATTAGCTAGTCAACTGCAAGAGTTGACCGATAAGGGTTTCATTCGCCCTAGTTCATCACCGTGGGGTGCACCTGTACTGTTTGTGAAGAAGAAGGATGGTTCATTTCGTATGTGCATCGATTACCGAGAACTCAACAAGCTTACTATCAAAAACTGATACCCTCTTCCTCAAATCGATGATCTCTTCGACCAACTTCAAGGAGCAACTCAATTCTCAAAGATCGATCTACGTTCCGGGTATCATCAACTACATGTTCATGATGATGACATTCCAAAGACCGCTTTTCGTACTCGATATGGACACTACGAGTTCATGGTCATGCCTTTCGGCTTGACCAATGCACCTGCCGTGTTCATGGATCTCATGAATCGAGTATGTAAACCGTATTTGGATAAGTTTGTGATCGTGTTCATTTATGACATTCTTATTTATTCCAAGACGAAACTCGATCACGAGACGCACTTGCGACAAGTTCTTGAACTTTTGAAGAAGAAGCAATTATACGCCAAGTTTTCCAAGTGTGAATTTTGGTTGGAAGAAGTTCAATTCCTAGGGCATGTGGTGAATAGCCAAGGAATTCACGTTGATCCTGCTAAAATTGAAGCCGTGAAGAATTGGTGTGTTACCACAACCCCAACCGAGGTTCGTTCTTTTCTGGGCTTAGCGGGATATTACCGTAGGTTCATAGCGAATTTCTCGAATATTGCTAAGCCATTAACGGCACTAACCCAAAAGAATCAACTCTTTGAATGGGGACCTGAACAAGAAGAGGCTTTCAAGACATTGAAACGCAAGTTGTGTAACGCTCCTATTCTCACACTTCCCGATGGAAACGATGACTTTACCGTGTATTGTGATGCTTCTAATCAAGGTCTTGGTTGTGTTCTCATGCAACGAGGCAAAGTTATAGCATACGCTTCGAGGCAATTGAAGGTTCCTTAAGTGAACTACACGACTCACGATCTTGAACTTGGTGCTGTGGTTTTCGCATTGAAGATTTGGCGACACTATCTATACGGGACGCAATGCATAGTTTACACCGATCATAAGAGTATCCAACACGTGTTCAACCAAAAGGATCTCAACATGAGACAAAGACGTTGGATCGAGTTGATTAGCGACTATGACTGCGACATTCGCTACCATCCTGCAAAGGCAAATGTTGTAGCCGACGCGCTAAGTCGCAAGTCCCACAACAAGACTGTCTGGCTCCAAGAAATCCGAGATCGAAGACAATGGTTTGATACACTAGGAGAATTTGATACCGAGATTCATGTGGATGTCAACAAGGCTACTATCATGCTTCAAAACATAAGGATCGATAGTGACCTCGAGTTATGCATTCGCGAGGCTCAACAAGCGGCATTAACCGACGAAGGGAAGGATGAAGATTTGATGTCTAACGTTCGGTCGCAACTGGAGAGAAAACCGAATGGCATGTAGTACTTCTTGAATCGACTTTGGATCCCAAATCGTGATAATCTTCGACAATTCATTATGAACGAAGCTCATCAAACCCGATATTCCATTCATCCTGGCTCCGACAAGATGTACATGGACCTGCGTGGTCAATATTGGTGGCCTGAAATGAAGAAAGATATCGCGTCTTATGTTTCCAAGTGTCTCACGTGTGCAAGAGTCAAGGCCGAGCATCAACGACCAAGTGGTTTACTTGAGCAACCTGAAATCCCTATGTGGAGATGGGAACATATATCCATGGCTTTCATAACCAAGTTACCTCGTACACCCCGTGGTCATGATAGCATATGGGTCATTGTTGACCGTTTGACCAAGACAGCACACTTCATACCCATACGAGATACATACAAAGTTTCAAAACTGGCTCGCATCTACATCGATGAAATTGTGAGTCGTCATGGCGTGCCGTTGCACATTATTTCCGATCGAGACGCTCGTTTCACTTCACACTTTTGGTCTTTGATGCAAGAACTCATGGGTACCCAATTGGATTTAAGTACGACTTACCATCCTCAAACCGATGGTCAAACCGAACGAACAATCCAAACCCTCGAGGATCTGTTGCGTCTTTGTGTCCTTGACTTTGGTGGTGATTGGATACGCATTTACCGCTCGTGGAATTTTCGTATAACAATAGTTGTCACTCAAGTATCAAGATGGCACCATTCGAGGCTTTGTATGGTCGTAAATGCCGATCACCGATCTGCTAGACCGACGTTGGTGAAAATTTCATCACTGGTCCTGAACTTATACAATAAACGACCGATAAAGCCTCCACAATCCGCAAGAACCTTGAAGTGGCTAGAAGTCGACAAAAGAGTTACGCCGATAAGCGTTGTAAGCCATTGGAGTTCCAAGTTGGAGACATGGTTCTTCTTAAGGTCTCTCCATGGAAGGGTGTTGTACGTTTTGGGAAGAAGGGTAAGTTAGCCCCACGTTTTGTAGGACCTTTCAAGATTCGGAAAAGAATTGGGAAAGTGGCTTATAAACTGGAACTACCTTCCGACCTTAGTGGAGTTCATCCTGTATTCCATGTCTCAAATTTGAGAAAGTGTTTGACCGACGAGAGTCTGCATGTTCCATTGGAAGACATCCAGATCGACGAGTCATTGCACTTCGTTGAGAAACCTGTCGAGATTATGGATCGCATTATGAAGAAAACGAGAACCACAACTACTCCAATTGTTAAGGTTCGTTGGGAGAAAAGTGTGGAGCTGAGTTCACTTGGAGCGTGAGGATCACATGAAGGAGAGATACCCGCATTTGTTTGCTTAGTTTTATTCTTAATTTCGGGACGAAATTCTTTTAAGTTGGAGAGACTGTAACATCATGCATTTTTGGTTAACTAAAAGTTAGCTACGTTAAATTCACCTGATCTAGCTACGTTATCTACACTCGAACCGTTGAGCCATAAAGAATCAATAATAACTCAATTAGTCAATCATAGTGAACCGTTTAACAATCCCTGATCTATCTACACTCTCAATTTCACCCGAAACCCACACAAACATCTCCTTCGATTACTCTTTTCAATGCGATTTGCTACTCACTTGAACACCACTTTCGGGACTTCAAAACGTGAAATTTTTAGAGGGCTTTTAATCCTTATCACCGTACGAAACTACCCATGAGTTTAATTTGATTGCCATCATCGTTTTCATACCTGTTGGGTTCTGTCGAAGTCGCGGTTGTTCATCGTGGTGTTCGTCATTCATCCATCTTCAAATCGGGTAATTTAACATATGTATATACTCGAAATTACATGGGGAATCAAAGCCCCATGTTAATTTTGGTAATCGTTATCAAATTGATGTTCAATTTGATCCAAGAACATTCTAGGGTTCATTGGATTTGGGGGTTTCGTATTAATTGTGTTTTTAAGTTTTTAAAACCAAACAAAACCAAGGCAACAACCCTTGGTTCACTGGTAAGACGCATGACACCTAAACAAGGGGTCCCCGGTTCGAATCCGGGGAACCTCATGTTTTATTTTTTAGGTTTTTAAGCCTTCAAATTAAATACTAAAATTTATAAAAAATTATGAAAAATCATTTTATAAACCTTGTTAATTTTAGAATCACGAGATTATATTCTGGAAATTTATTTCTTAGGATATTTTAATAATTCTTTTTAATAAATTATTATATTTAAGTTATATCATATATTTGCTCAAATGGTATATTTAAATTATTTTCCTAAAAATAAATTAGACCTTAAAACACTAGTTAATTTACACAAATTATTTCAAACAATACCCATAAATTATTGTTTAAATGGTGTTTTAATTAGTTATAAAACTTTGTTTAAACTTTATAAATCTACAAATTATTATAAATGTTATTCTAAATCCATAAGTGTTCTTTCTTTTCACATCTTAATATCAAATATAAATATATATTTTTTCAAGAAAACATGAATGATTTTGTTTTGTTACTTGACGAGCCCCAAAAATCCACTTGAAACCCTAGTTCTCATTTAAACGTTAAACTCATATAATTAAACTTTAATCTTGTAAATATGTATTTATATTTAGGTGTCTTGTGACGGGTTACGTGGAAACGATGTTTATTATTATTTCTTATTAATCATCTAATATATACTTATTGATCAAGTGAGTATTTCTATACCCCTTTTTATATTTTTACACCTTTGGGGTGAAACATGTTACATTATAAACTTTGCACTTGTAAACA
>CM046031.1:11768880-11913880 GCA_025215565.1 Flaveria ramosissima | reverse complement strand
AATGCATAGTGATTTCGCGATTGAAGCTGACTGTGTTACGTTGTTGCCTCCTGTCACGACTCAACAGGTCGTGACAATGTTCAATAGGACAAATTGCACCCGGTTGACCTCGAGTCACACAGGTGGGGCTCGTCAGACCCAGTAGTACTACCCAAGTTTCCGCGCTATTCAATATTTACAATTCGAAAGTGTGAGGACTTTCCCATGATAAACAGCACTATATTAATATTATGCACAACTAAAATATATGTAAAGCGTTTGTAGTTTTACCAGTATGCTATCTCCCCCAAAAGAGATTAAGTAAAGAGTGGGGCATGAACTCACCTGATATGCGTATAGATACTTAGAGTTTGACTTGACTGACAGAGTGAACAGACAACCCTCAGAGGTTACCTAGATCATATAAGTATATGAGTACGTGCAACAGAGAATATGTGAAACCCTAAGTACACTACAACCAAAGACTCAAAGTTTCAGAGAATAACACATTTAACTCAGTTTACCCGTTTGACCCGTTGGTGACTTTATGTGTTGTAAGCCATTCAAGCAACCATACACATATATCATACAAGTTTAGCATTCAAAAGGTTCATATGTATGCTACATTATCCAGGTTTATCACTTAGATCCTCATACAATCAAGTATCACACAAATCATGCGAATCTAGAACATTAACATTCACTAACCATTTTCATACATTCAACATGCATCACAACAATCAATTTCCAATCCCAAGCATGATATCTTAACTACTAATCCACATCAATATCATACATGCTCATCAAAGTCCTAACACCACCCATGATTATCCAAACATCTCATACAACAATATTAACATGTTCCAACCACATTAGAATTCATCTATGAGCTTACTAACATGCTCCTAACATCTCAAACATGATCAAACCATCATCTTTCACATTTTGCATAAATAAAGTTTCCCTTTTGGGAAAGCACATCCCAAAATCTATCAAACATCCTATACACTCATGAATTCATTAATAATATACCAATTCAAGCTCATATCAACATCTAATCATGATCAACAACATCCAAACATCATAACTCATCAATTCATATCCTAAAAAGTTACTATCTTTAGTAAGGTATGAACTATAGCATGTGTTCTTGAATTCCCAATGCTCACAACAACAATCTAACATCTAATCATCACCATGAACACATCCATAACATCAATTCATCACTAATTCAACATTACATGCAAAATAAAGTTACTATAAAGTTACTATTCTTAGTAACCTATGAACATCAACATCAATTCACCAATCTCTTGCAAAATCAATGTAACCTAGCATCCATACAATCTATTAAACACCAAACATTCATCAAACAATCATCATTCAACCATAATCACACTAATTTCAATTAGGGTTTGCATAAAACCAAAGTTCATGATCAATCCACTAGAAACATACAATTCATACATAATCAACGTTAAACAACATGTAATCAATCCAACTAACATACAAACACTAACAGCTAACATCAATTTCGACTCCATGAAGACCAATTTCGCATCTAGGGTTCGGCCCTCAACAAAAACTCACAAAAACATGAATAATCTAACCTTTAAACGTGTTATAGCTTGCAATTGATGATTCTAACAAGTTGTATGCCTTGAAACCGATCCAATTCCGAGTTCCTTGCTTGTTCTTGGCTGATTTCACAAAGGAGAGGGGTTGGGAAGAAGGTTACGGCCGAATGGGGGGTGGGGATTAGGGTTTGGGTGTTTTGTTTAAGTTTAATTTACATATTTACCCTTTTAACCCTTGTAATTTGTATTTTATAAAAACTAGGCTTTAAACTCTTTGTAAAGTGGTTTTAACTTAATAATATAAAGATATAAACTAATGGAAATCATTATATATCTTATCTTTATAAAAACACAAGACATACGAATAAATAGGCGCGTTTCCGCGTTACGCGATTAATTTTCTAATTAACATTTTAAAAACATGCAAACACATAAACATAACACAATAATCACATAATCAATTAGATTCTCATTAATTTAACATTATTCATTATTATTAGGTCACCAACGTTAAACGACAACTAGTGTGTGTTCACGACACGTGTATGCAAGACTTAACGGAACTAACGGAGTTTGGTAACGGAAATTTACCGGATGTCACATTATCCCCATATTGAAAGAATTTTCGTCCCGAAAATTGCGTTACATGGTGAGAGTGTTCCATCACTGGTCTACTGCATTGGCACACAGAAATCGAAATCGAGTGAGTTTTGGATGAGTTGTCACATCATCCTCATGTTGAAAGAAATTTCGTCCCGAAATTTAAATCAATACCTTCGTCTGCTGGCATTGTCTTCTCGAATTGGTGGGGGTACTTAAGCTTCATTTGGTCTTCTCGCTCCCATGTGAATTCCGGTCCACGTCGCGAATTCCAACGGATTTTGACAATAGGTATCTTGCTTTGCTTAAGTGTTTTCACCTCACGGTCCATCACCTCAACTGGTTCTTCAATAAAACGTAATTGTTCATCCACTTGAACTTCTTCTAGTGGTACGACCATCGTTTCATCAGTTATGCATTTCTTTAAGTTTGATACGTGAAATACATCATGGATTCCACTTAGCGAATCAGGTAGGGCTAGACGATAGGCCACTGGACCTATTCTTTCCAGAATCTCAAATGGTCCAACATACCTCGGGTTTAGCTTTCCTCGCTTGCCAAACCGAACTACGCCTTTTCATGGTGAAACTTTCAATAAAACCTTGTCACCAACCTGAAACTCTAAAGGTTTCCGTCTCTTATCAGCATAACTCTTTTGTCGGTCTCGCGCTGCCGCCATATGGTTCCGTATCTGTACAATCTTCTCGGTTGTCTCATGAATTAACTCGGGACCTGTTAGCTGGCTATCACCAATTTCCGCCCAGCAAACCGGTGATCTACATTTTCTCCCATACAACGCTTCGAAAGGTGTTGCTTGTATGCTAGTATGATAACTGTTGTTATAAGAAAACTCCACCAATGGCAGGTGAATTTCCCAGTTATTCCCGAAGTCAATTACACAAGCACGTAGCATATCCTCCAACGTCTGTATGGTACGCTCACTCTGGCCATCCGTTTGTGGGTGATAAGCGGTACTCATATCTAATCGTGTACCCAAAGATTTCTGCAATGATTGCCAGAAGTGTGACGTGAAACGAGCGTCGCGGTCAGAGATAATTGAGATCGGTACACCGTGTCTCGAAACGATCTCCTTGAGGTACAGGCGGGTTAATTTTTCCATCTTGTCAGTTTCCTTAATTGCAAGGAAATGAGCAGATTTTGTCAATCGATCCACAATCACCCATATCGTATCACAACCAGTACTAGTCCTGGGCAACTTGGTAAAAAAATCCATGGAGATTTGTTCCCATTTCCACATCGGTATTTCGGGTTGCTGCAATAGTCCGGATGGTTTTTGATATTCCACCTTTACTTTCGAGCAGGTCAAGCACTTGCTCACATACGTAGCCACATCCGCTTTCATGTTAGGCCACCAATAGTGCGCCTTTAGATCATGATACATTTTGTCGGATCCAGGATGTATAGAATACTTAGATTTGTGTGCCTCACTCATAACCAAGTCTCTCAAATTTCCATAGGCAGGCACCCAAAGTCTATCCATGAAATACCGAATTCCATCCTCCTTCATCACCAACTGTTTATCCATTCCTCTCAACGACTCAGAACCAACATTTTCCACTTTTAAAGCTTCTATCTGTGCCTCCTTGACTTGTTCGGGCAGTTGAGTACTGATAGTAAGCTGTAAAGCTCGCACCCGTCTGGGTTTAGCTGTTTCCTTCCGGCTCAAGGCATCGGCAACCACATTCGCCTTTCCCGGATGGTATTTAATAGCGCAATCATAGTCATTTAGCAGTTCCACCCAACGTCGTTGTCTCATATTCAACTCCTTTTGCTCAAAGATATGTTGAAGACTCTTGTGATCGGTGTAGATAGTGCACTTGGTACCGTACAAGTAATGTCTCCAAATCTTTAAGGCAAAGACTACTGCACCCAACTCTAAGTCATGAGTAGTATAGTTCTTCTCATGAACTTTTAATTGTCTCGAGGCGTAGGCTATCACTTTTTCTCGCTGCATTAAGACACAACCCAATCCTTGAATGGATGCATCACAATACACCACGAAGTCATCCGTCCCCTCTGGCAGTGCTAGTATCGGCGCGGTACAGAGTTTCTGCTTTAACGATTGAAAAGCCGATTCTTGACTTCACCCCATTTGTATGTCGTCCCTTTGTGAGTCAAAGCTGTGAGAGGTTGTGCGATCTTAGAGAATCCCTCTATGAATCGTCGATAATAACCTGCTAATCCCAAAAATTGTCTTATCTCACTCGGCGTTTTGGGTGTGGTCCAATTCTTGATCGCCTCAATTTTGGCAGGATCAACATGTATCCCTTTCTCATTAACAATATGACCTAGAAATTGTACTTCTCGTATCCAAAAGTCACACTTAGAGAATTTGGCGTACAGCTGTTCCTTTTTCAATAGCTCTAAGATCATTCGCAAGTGCTCCTCATGGTCTTCCTTGGTCCTGGAATATATCAGTATATCATCGATAAACACAATGACGAACTGATCGAGATAGGGTTTGCACACACGGTTCATGAGGTCCATGAACACAGCAGGTGCATTTGTCAACCCAAAAGGCATGACCAAGAACTCATAATGACCGTAGCGGGTACGAAACGCGGTTTTGGAAATGTCTTCTTCGCGGACTCTGAGTTGATGATAGCCGGATCTCAAGTCAATCTTCGAATAATAACTTGATCCCTGGAGTTTGTCAAACAAGTCATCGATACGAGGTAGAGGGTATCGGTTCTTGACTGTTACTTTATTTAACTCCCTATAGTCGATACACATCCGAAATGTGCCATCCTTCTTCTTAACAAACAGGACAGGGGCTCCCCAAGGTGATGTACTAGGTCGAATAAAGCCCTTATCTAAAAGCTCCTGGAGTTGTGACGACAACTCCTGTAGTTCGTTCGGTGCTAATCGATAAGGTGCTCTAGCAATCGGGGCTGCGCCGGGAGTTAGTCAATTTGGAATTCCACTTGACGATGAGGTGGTAATCCAGGAAGATCCTCTGGAAACACCTCTGGAAAGTCGCGCACTATGGGAATATCCTCCATTCTCCTTTCTTTCGCTTGCTTATCGGTTACAAGTGCTAGAATAGCCACACGACCCTTTCGTAGTAACTTTTGGGCTTTCATGAACGAGATGATGCCTATCACAGCACCACTTCTATCACCTCGGACTGTCAGAATTTTGTCATCAACAGGAATTCGTATGATCTTCTCATGACATATAACTTCCGCTTGCTTGCTAGAAAGCCAATCCATGCCTATCACAACATCAAAACTCCCCAGCGTAACAGGCATAAGATCTATAGCGAAAGTATGACCAGCAAGTTCTATCTTACAGTCTTTAAGGATATGCGTTACATGGATCTGTTTACCGTCAGCCAATTCTACGGTGTATTTAGATTCTAAAGCGGAGGGTATATCACTTAAAAGACTACAGAATTTTAAGGACACGAAACTCCTATCAGCTCCAGTATCGAATAGTACCGTAGCAAAGCAACCATTAACAGAGAATCTACCAGTAACAGTTGTAGGATCATTTAGAGCCTCACCTGAGCCAATGACGAAGGCTCTCCCTTTTGCTCCATCCTTGTTACCGCCATTACCATTACCATTTCCACCGTTGTTGTTATTAACATTGTTGTTGTTGTTATTGTTGTTGTTGTTGTTGTGTCCATTTCCGTTGTTGCCATTTCCATTTCTCCTTAGTTGTGGGCAATTTCGCCTGTAGTGCCCTTCTTTTCCACATTCAAAACAACCCTTAGGAGTTTCCTGAGGTTGTTGTGTCCTCCTAACCAGCTCACCACGGCAATCCTTCGCAGCGTGTCCAATTTTACCACAACGCTGACATTTGAAGTTATCACATCTTCCCACATGATGATAGTTGCACCGAGTGCACTTCGGGTGTCTACCACCATAACCACTGGGTCCTTGATTATTTGCAGTCGTTTGGTGGAAGTTACGATTATTGTCGAACCTCCGTTGTTGCTGGACCGGTTGTTGTTGCTGTTGAGGTTGGGGTTGACCGCCAGAAGATGATGATGCTTTGGTGTTGTTGGTACTATCCCACTTTCTTTTGTTATCGGGCACGCTTGCCACGGCGCCCCGCTTGGGTAGACGTCTTTGTTCCACGACTTGATCAGTTAGCTTATGAGCTAACTGGATGGCTTGATGTATGGTGGTTGGGTTGGAAGCAGTTACCATACTTTGAATTTCGGGTACTAGTCCCCGTATGTAATGCTCGATCCTTTTATGCATCTCATTCACCATTCCCGGGCATAGTGTTGCTAGTTCGTGAGTTCTGGTGGTGTAGGCCTCGATTTTCGAGCCCTGCATCTTCAGTTGCCAGAACTCTATCTCCAACTTTTGCACCTCATTGCGAGGACAGTACTCCTCGGTCATCATGGTTTTGAATTCCGCCCATGGCAGTCCATTAGCCAGTGCTTGCCCCAACATCTGGACTTGTGCATTCCACCAGGATAAGGCGGCACCCTCCAGGGTCCCGGTGGCATATTTCACCTGATCAGCAGGTGGGCAGTTGCACTTGGAGAATACGGACTCCGTCTTCTCGAACCAGCGTACTAGTCCCACAGCACCTTCAGTACCGCTGTAGGTATGTGGCTTACAGTCCATGAAGGACTTATAAGTACACGCCGGTGGTCCTGCTTTAACACAACAAATATTGATCAGACAACCTATACGGTTACACAGGATATTCGGTTTAACTTTCAATCATTGTTTACCTGCTGGCTGTCCCGCTTGGGCAGCAGCCACTGCTGCCTGAATCAGGGCAGCTATCTCAGCAAGGGTCATGTTCACGGCACCAGCGCCATGATCTCCGGCGCCACGTCCACGACCGCGCCCACGCCCACGTCCACGGGCGTCCATTTTTCACTTTACATTCACAAATACAATAATGAGTAACATCAAACACATTTATCTCATTGAAGTACAGTAAACAATAAAGAAATAATAAATCATCACAACCACAACATTCATAACAAAAATAATAACCAAAGTAAATAAATTGCAAATGAGTCACAATGTATACAATGTCAAAATTTAAGTTTGTCGTTCGAGTGGGGAAACAACCCTTCCCACATAGGTTTCAAAGAAAACACTACGTAGTCTAAGTCATATAAGAAAATCAATCGACAATATCTGACCCATCACTATCATCTTCCTCCTCCTCGGGTTCCTCCTCCTCGGGTTCCTCCTCCTCAGGTTCCTCATCCTCGGGGTCGACTGCAGGAGCAGGAGCTATAGCAATTTGAAGTGCTGCCAGCTGAGCCTCCAAGGTAGCAATCCTATCATCAGCCACTGCATCCCTCTGTTCGCGAGCAGCCACGCGTCCTCTGAGTGCTATGATCCCATCTTCCATTTGATAACACCCGTTTAGGGTCTTTCCATGGCACTCCTCGAGTTCATCCACCTTATGCCACAGTTTGTACACCTCGGTCTCTAGTGTACAAACGTCACTCGTGAGTCGCCTGACTCGATGCTGCTCTGTATCCAGTGCTGCCACTAATGCAGCAATCAACTTCTCGTTGGACTGCACCGTCCGGGGAAGTGAAGGCATTGCTTGATCAGAGTTACTTCTCGTTCTGGGTCTCGGGTCAGGTACGCGTTCCCTATACATGATGTGATTGACAAACCTAGGGTAAAAACTCCAGTCCCTTTGGGGGTCACGCTTCATCAACGCGAAAGGTTGATCCCAGTCAAACTCCCCTCGAGGATAATCTAAACGAGGCCAGTCGAGTCCATCATCAGGTACAGGTGCGGGAGGTGGGGACTCGGATCGTGCAGGTGATGCAGGTCGTTTACCAGAAGCTCTTGATGACGATGCCATGCTGCAGATAATGTGACGTGTATGCCAATGAGTATACAGTAGATGAAAATAAAGTACAGGTAACTAACTAACTGTGTGCGGTTATAGTCTAGTGTATATGCAACCTAGTTCCCTATAACCAATGGCTCTGATACCAATCTGTCTAATAGATTGTATGGATGCTAGGTTACATTGATTTTGCAAGAGATTGGTGAATTGATGTTGATGTTCATAGGTTACTAAGAATAGTAACTTTATTTTGCATGTAATGTTGAATTAGTGATGAATTGATGTTATGGATGTGTTCATGGTGATGATTAGATGTTAGATTGTTGTTGTGAGCATTGGGAATTCAAGAACACATGCTATAGTTCATACCTTACTAAAGATAGTAACTTTTTAGGATATGAATTGATGAGTTGTGATGTTTGGATGTTGTTGATCATGATTAGATGTTGATATGAGCTTGAATTGGTATATTATTAATGAATTCATGAGTGTATAGGATGTTTGATAGATTTTGGGATGTGCTTTCCCAAAAGGGAAACTTTATTTATGCAAAAAGTGAAAGATGATGGTTTGATCATGTTTGAGATGTTAGGAGCATGTTAGTAAGCTCACAGATGAATTCTAATGTGGTTGGAACATGTTAATATTGTTGTATGAGATGTTTGGATAATCATGGGTGGTGTTAGGACTTTGATGAGCATGTATGATATTGATGTGGATTAGTAGTTAAGATATCATGTTTGGGATTGGAAATTGATTGTTGTGATGCATGTTGAATGTATGAAAATGGTTAGTGAATGTTAATGTTCTAGATTCGCATGATTTGTGTGATACTTGATTGTATGAGGATCTAAGTGATAAACCTGGATAATGTAGCATACATATGAACCTTTTGAATGCTAAACTTGTATGATATATGTGTATGGTTGCTTGAATGGCTTACAACACATAAAGTCACCAACGGGTCAACTGAGTCAAATGTGTTATTCTCTGAAACTTTGAGTCTTTGGTTGTAGTGTACTTAGGGTTTCACATATTCTCTGTTGCACGTACTCATATACTTATATGATCTAGGTAACCTCTGAGGGTTGTTTATTCACTCTGTCAGTCAAGTCAAACTCTAAGTATCTATAAGCATATCAGGTGAGTTCATGCCCCACTCTTTACTTAATCTCTTTTGGGGGAGATAGCATACTGGTAAAACTACAAACGCTTTACATATATTTTAGTTGTGTATAATATTAATATAGTGCTGTTTATCATGGGAAAGTCCTCACACTTTCGAATTGTTAATATTGAATAGCAGGGAAACTTGGGTAGTACTACTGGGTCTGACGAGCCCCACCTGTGTGACTCGAGGTCAACCGGGTGCAATTTGTCCTATTGAACATTGTCACGACTGTTGAGTCGTGACAGGAGGCAACAACGTAACACAGTCAGCTTCAATCGCGAAATCACTATGCATTAATATTGTTAATGGACTAGCTATCTATTCCCAATGCACTACTAGTTTATCTCTAATATTAAACTGTTTATGTTTGAATATCAACTCTTGAACCACCAACCATTGTGTTGACATTTTAGTATGCTATTCTCAGTCATTAGCTGCTTGCCTTAGGAGCACTCCACGGTTCACTTGCATACTAAGACTTGGTTTTCAAGACATTTTAGCATTTTAATGATTATTGTTTACTCTTTTGGGTTGGCACATGTTATACCATAGTTATCTTTTATTTCTTTGGGTTGTTTTCAAAATGCTTCCGCACAATTTAATGTTGAACTTTGGTTGTTTTATTTTAATCATGGCATATAGAGTCGTTCTGAGTAACTATTGACTGTGATCCTGGTTTGTTCACACGCCTCGCGGTAAAACTCCGCACGTGGATTTTGAGGGTGTGACAATTAAAACATCAGATCAACGAAGAACACCAGGTTTTAATGGCAACATAGAAGAGCGTTCAGAAGCTTGCTTAGGACAGGGTTTTTGGAATTTCTGAAACAAACCCAAAACAAAAAAACGTAAGAACAAAGAAACGCAAGATTTCACGAGAGTTGTGACATGCCAAGGTTAAGGGGTAACGGCCCACCATGGTGGTCGCCCACCGCCATGGTTTTGCATAATGGTATGCGAGTAATATTCCTTTCCAAGATGCCAATATTCCATTTACAATATTCGAATAATCTATTTTAAGTCGGTACCACCAATGCGTGCTAGCGGCCGCAACAGTGGCTAGTCGGGTAATAGCGGTAATAAACCCAAAATCCGACTTTTATCCCATTTACACAAATCACTCTCGGTCTACCCTCTCTCTATGGTTTTGCTCCTTGAAAGGCTCAAGGTTAGTAGAAATGCTCATGGGTGTTTGTTTGGCTTAGAAACAATGTGTAAAAGCTCGGTTCTCTTTGGTAATCCTCAGAACCTTGTGAATACGAATAAAGGCTATATATGAGCATATATGTGACGTGTAGAACCCCATTATCGTTTTTGATCACTCGGTGGTGAACTATAGACGTGAACGATGGTCGAAATGTTAGATCTATTATGGTAAGGTTCTAATACATTCACATTATGCATCAATATGGACCATTTGGGCAAACTGGAGTTTTTGGAAGAAACCAAACCGATAAATGATGATTAGGACGCATGTGATTGCTATGATAAGAGATGATCACGTTTTGATAAACAGAATTATCACAAGACAAGATCCGGTAAAAGTATGAAATGGAAAATAAAATGTCATTTCATAACCGTAAGGTGGCTAAGAAGATTTGCACGATACGGATTTCATGTGGTTGCTAAGTCTAGTCACTATGTCAAGATGGTGCGTAGACCCAAATTTTTTGACGTATGTCTGCCAAGAGTTGTGATGGAAATACCAACCTAAGTTGGAGAACTCTAGCTCGAGGTCATAGTCTTGACAAAAGCAGGTCGGGTGATCCAAGGGATTTCATGATAGGGCTTGACGTGAATTTTTGTGTGATCAGGGTCATGAGGCGCTTGTGACGTTAACCGAACGGTGTAAACACACTCTCGGGAGCTTATCAATACGAGTGCAAGTGTCCCCTTTTCTGAATTGCTTTCACAACTATATTCAAGCTGTTTTAAACATTTTGAATAAATGTTTATGTATGTTTGTGTGGTGGTAAGTTAAATTATCACTGATGAACTGGCAAACCTGTTGGTCACTTTGTCATGGGAAAATCATTAGTGTTAGATGATGGGCTCTCGGCTGAGTCACTATCACCTCGGGGCATATATGCGCTTAGTTGGATCTATCTAGGTAGGTAGGAAGGGCCTCACTTGTAGGTTTGGGTATGAGGATGGGCTCAAGATAGGGTCACCGATAATTGGGGTTACAATCTGTTAGGATTGGTTGATAGTGTAGGATTGATAGCTAGTGTTGTGTGTCACTAGAGAGTGCAGGATCACTAGGACTGTATGCAACCCGAGAGTGCATGATCTTTCAGGCTGTTTGCTACTCGTAATGTTGTGACGCATCGGGATTCGATCACCTGGGTCATCTTTAACTTACCCACCATCATGTTGTGAAATCTGGAGTGCCATATATGTTGACGGTTACTTCTCTAAGTGTGAGGGCGCTAGTGAGATTTGATTTGATAAACAATTTGCTTACACACATGGTTATACTGTCTAATTGTTTTTGAGTCTTGATTATGAATCACTAATAATGTTGTTGTTGACATGTTTTAGCTCATGATGCAAGAGCGGGAGGTGCAAGGAGGCACTAACTAGGTTAAGGAGACTTAGCGATTGTGAATAAATAAGATCTTTACGTAAAAGATAGTGGTAAGATTATAACTACCTGAGTAGTGTATTATCTTATTATGTACTAGGTTAAACCCCATGTATTACACGAGTGTACACCAAAGATTAAAGCAAACATGTAAATGGTTTACAAGAACAACCTTACCATAAAACCAACATAATGATGAAATCAACCTGCAAAGCCAAATGCATTTTTGTAAACAAGTTTAAAACGAGAATTTAAAAATAAGTTCTTCACCACAATAATAATTAAAAGTTGCAACCACAAGAATTACCTATAACAATTCAACACTATTTAACTTATTGCTAACTATTAGCAAATCATATTTCAATTAATACAATGTAAACAAACCATTAACATAGAGTTCATCTATAGATTGTAAGCAGTAACATCATGTCTACACAATTTCATATTTCATTAATATAAAACATCAACTTTGGTTTGTAAGAGGGAGATACTATAGTTAACAGTACCTTCTTGCAAATATATGGTACAACTACTCACAACCTACTTTCTTCCTTTATTGGACATGGATTGTCTTTTCTCAAACCTCGGCCAGTGAGCAACGCCAACCAGCCACATCACCTTCCTTTGGTGACGTAAGTTGCGCCCTCCATGATCGGCCATCTCCCGCCACTACAACCCGATAATGCTACCTTCGGTTATGCGGATTTACTCAAACGCCACACACCTTCAATCCGTCCTACTGCTTTGGAGTTATTCGAGTATCTCTTTTAGCGATGACGGTGGTGTACTACGATGGAGGAAAGAAATGGTAGTGACGGTGAGTGGTGGTGATTTACAGTGGTGATGGTGAGCGACAGTGGGTGTGTGTGGTCAAGATTCATGATCGGTGGTTGTGGTACTATTACCGACGACGTCGTGGTGGTGGGTGTGATGATGGTGTGGTCAAGGTGATGGATGATGGTGGTGGTGCCCTGCTGATCTAAGAAAGAGAAAAGGGGTGTTGTGTAATAGTGGTTGTAGTTGATGCATGAAACAACAACATGGCAATGATGACCCTAGGGCAATGTTGTAAAAATCGATAGGCGCAAGTCGGGGGGCAAAGTAGGGACTAGAAATTAATCGGGATAAAATCGGGATTAATTGGATTGGAATTGTCATATATAATTTTTAGTTTTATATATAAATACACACATATTAGTATTAACAAAAAAGTTCAGTTTTATATATAAATATACATATTTGGCCGGAATTTCTAAGTTTTTGCCGGATTTTTCAAGTTTTGGCCGGAATTTTTGAAAATCGCCGGAACTCGCTGGAACCCTACCGGAAATTCGCCGGAATCACCGACTTTTGGCCGACTAAGACCGCTTAGGTCCGATTTTCACCGATTTTGACCGATTACCGATTAGTGCCTCCGATTACATGAAATCGCCAAGGTGGACTCCCGATTTGCGATTAGTCGCCGATTAATCGGCGCCTAGCGACGATTTTTGCAACACTGCCTATGGGTGGCGGTGGTTGTCGGACTAGGGTTGTTAGGACGGGAATCTTGAATTGGGGAAGGATCGGTGAATGAAAGTGGAGGTAATGTAGGTGTTTATTATACTATTAGTCAAATATTTATGATTAAATCCTCAATAAATTCAATGGTCATATCAATATTTTAATAAAGTTTTATTATAGATAAATTTATCCGGCACTAAATCCTCCTATAATTCATTCTCATGACGGTCACTTACAACTGATATTGCTCATAAGTGTTTTATAATATGAATTTTTTAATTAACTATAACTAGAAAACAATTTATTATTAGAAAACAATTTATTATAATATAGTGATAGGTAAACGAGTAAAATTATTTTCCTTGTTTATTACCATTTTTAGGATAGGTGTTGTAAGCATTTTTCATTATCATTTTATTTTTTGACATTTTATATAATGTTTCTATATAAAAAGTTCAAATAAAAAGAACAACTTTCCATTTAAGCACGTTAAAAACTAATATAATTAGACTTTCGTAATTTTATTAAGTATGTTTTGTCTAATATTTCACAATTACATCGTTTTTTATATTTTTCTCTTTGAATTTTGTTCTTATTTATACACTATTAATATGTGATAAATCGCATACGACGCAACTGAACATCCTTTTTTTATTACATTTTGAGTTTGTGCACATTCGATATTATTCAGCTGGAAAAAAGTCGGATCAAATATAATAATGCAGGACCGGTGAAGGGAGTCAATGCAACAGTTTCACAAGGTTGGAGAGTGTTAAACACTTAACATGTCAAATAGGTAACCGGATAGATGAAACAATAAACAAAGATAAAGAACACAAGCAGAACAATATATTTGGGTTTCAAGAATGATTTATATTGCTCTAAGGTGTCTACCAATTTTACAAGGCTTAGTCCTAAGGACTGGATACATGAGATACTTTATAATACATTCTACAGCCGACCATACTTTGAAGGCAAGCTGAAAACACTAATCTAGAAAACAAGATCAATGTAAAGTCTAAAAGCATATTGCATTTTGACTAGTGACTATAACATATCATAGCTCATATCCTAATATATTATAAAAATAATAAAAATACAAAAGTAGAAAGTTACAGACTCTAATACCTTAATCTACAGTTGACAAAAGCATGGAGATATTACCAACTTGTATAAGTTGGTGAGTCATCAGAGATGGCAGCGGAAAGGTGATTTAGCTTTTGTCAAAAGCATGCCAGAGAAGACATGCCTTCTCTGTCTTTGGAAGAAATCAGTCTCTTGGCTTCGGTAGGCTTTGTTTTTAAAGCTTCGAAAATTGGAAGAAATGGTATTTTGGCTTCGGAAGATTTGATACTTAGTGAATTTCATTTAGTTATATCAAATATTCCAAAGTAACTTTATTTGTACTTTAGTTGTATATGTTGAGAGCTTTTGGTTGCATCAGCCTCTAAGTAGAACTCTTACATCCTTAAAAAAATAACTCAAGAACACAACTGCTTATTTCTTTCATGTCATTTCTCTCTCACTAAATGAACTCGAAAACATAGCGTTAATCCATAAATAAATGCTGATATGTGAATGTAAATTTGGATATAGAGAAGATACGTGGGTTATCATTCCCTAAATTCTTGTTAACAAACAAAAAGGATAAGTTTTAATTTGAATTTATAATGGTTGGATTTGACATATGGGTCATAAAGGGATTTACAAGCAAAACATTCGTGAGGTGAAATATGATTGTGATAAGTGTCGCATATTGTAATCATTTATTAAGTGGTAGATTCTGAGCGTGCTAGATGCGTAAGATTATGTAACCCTGATAAGTTTTAATTTAGCCTAGTTTTTATAGTCTTGTATATAAGACTTCCGCTGTGATATGTTAAGAGTGTGATATGTAAATATTGTTTATATAATAATATAAAATTTTATTATATTAGTAAATCCCAAACACCGGTATCTTTTTATGACCACCCCTCTTAATTTTATCAAATCATCTTTCTCCGAAATGTATAATCTAGAAAAATTGAAAATGATGTATACGAACTTTTAAAATATGATGTGAGTATTAATGTACAAGTCGTCAAAACCAAACTCTATAATTTAACACACACGTCGCAACGCGCGAGTTCACATATGTGTTGTTTGAAGACATGTATATTGGCTTAACGTGAGTTGCCTGTGTTTACTTGAACCATATTTTACAATCACATAAAAGAACAGATTGGTTAGGTAAGAATGTTTTCTATCTTTTTTTAACGAATTGGCAAATTAAATGATGTATTTACTCTTTATTTATATGGATTTGCTGTTTATATTGCTTCACCTTTTATAGCATACATTTGTTTTGAAAAATGACATGTATCATTTTAGGTTACGTTAGATGACTTAATATGAAGTTGGTGTGAAAATGATAGAGAAATTTTGATAAAACATTGATAGTTTGAACATGCGTCCAACTACTTTTATGTTATAGTAAAATTTAATATTCTATTATGATTCTTTGAAGTGAAAGGTCTAATTATTTAAATATATTTATATTTAATCAATAAGAGAAGTTTTTTAATAACCTAAACAAACAATGACGTTACACTTACAATATTACTTCTTTATTTGTCTTACATTAACTATATAAAAACAAAAACTTAAAAACACATAACACATATAATTATATATATTCATAATTTTGATGGTCGGTATAATCAATATATTAATTATTTCTTTTTATTTTATGTTCTTGTAACATAATAAATACGTATTGCTCAGAGAGAATAAGAAACAAGTCACCGACTTCATGCTTCTCTCCCTTACACGAGAGATGTAGGGTTGACTCGAGCTTCATACACGTTGCCTTTTCTTTTTCAGGCTCTTTCACACTTAACTTAAATTTGTATTATCTTTATATCATTTTAATATTTGTGATTAGTTTTAGACTTATTTTGTTTTCCTCTTCCAACTTTAAATTTTATGTTTTCTTAAGTTATAAATGTACGGTTAAAACACACTTACTTTTTATTACAGTTTGATATAAATTTTATAGTACGTATTTTGACAACAATGAAATATTCTAGCTTAAAACTTTATTTTTCTATAGTTAATTTCTTTTACCACGCAGCACATATAGTTACGATATGCCCCCCTATAGTTAAATTAAACCTACGATTATGCCCTATGGTTTATTTTCTTTTTATTTACAAGGGATCACTTTTGATACATGATACACTCAAACTTGTTTAATTTTTTTTACTTTTCTTATAAATATTAATGTATGATTTCTGTTAAAAAATTTAATTTTCTTATAACTATTAAAATATGATTTTTTAATAAATTCTAATTATATCGTTGAGAAGTGCTATTTTTATCTATTTTCGTTGTAATTTTCTTACCAAAAACCAGTTTGCGTGATAATGTACGGGTCATTGAAGCATAAAAAGTACAAGTCTTTAAAGCTTCATTAATGTTTCATTTTATTAACACTTACTTTACATTTCCTAATAATTTTTCCTACAGACCGACACGAAGCGCGACTTTAATCTACTTGTTGTTTATACAATTCGCGGTATCCTTATCATAGTTGTTTGGCTCTATTGAGATTCGGTTGGGTCACTGGTCGGATCCACCCCAATTCGTTTTGTTGACAAAGAATCAGCCGATGTGGACAGGTTCGACGGTTGAACCGTGAACTGGTTCAGACCGGGTTTTTGATTTTATATATAACTACAAACATATATATATTTTTATATTATATTATACATATAACTATATATGATTATAAAATCATCTAGTATATAAATCCGGTCCAACAGTCCAACCAGCCACTAGTAAAACGATCGGTTCGTAGTCCGATCTGGTTCTGAAAACATTCGTTGTTATCACAATTTAGTTCGATATTCTCTAGATATATAAACAAAACATGAGCTGTCCAAAATAAAAGTTATATAAACCAAACATGTAATCTAATATCTAATAATCTAATAATAATAATAATAATAATTGATTACAATTTGAAAAGAAAAGATAATGTTAAAGGGAATATGCGAATCCAAACAAAAAAGCCCTCAAAATTTCAAATTACAGGTAAACTCTCCGTGGATAAAGGGTTGATCTTGTGATCCAAGGGCTGATTCATCACAAATCATCCGTTTCTCTTGCTGATCGAATCAGCTCACACTCAAAACCCCCACAAGATCGGAGGTTTCGTGGGGGTTAAGATCAACAACACCATCTTCAATCAGCCATCAAATCAACATGAATTCATCCAGTAAGCATCTAATTTCAAATTCATCTTCCCATTTTATGTTTCTCCGATCACCCTCTGTATTCAATCTTTTCACTTTGCTTTGGGATTTGTGGAAATGTATAAGTTTTAGATGTTTACGAAGTAGTGAAGTCTTTGGTTGCTTGTAGAAATAAAAACATTGTTCGAAATGGATAATAAATTTGAAGTTCATAATCGATAAGGTTTCTGATAAGTTTTAAAGGGAATGTGTTTATTGGGTTAAATTGTGGAATTAAGGCAGAAAGTGGAGAAATTTTTGTATATTTCCTATGAAGTTTTGGTTTGACTTCAAAAGTCACAGTGAGTGTTGTTGTTTGTTAGCTCTGATATCTGATTAGGTACATTGTAATTTGGATTTCATTTTCAAGTAATCGATAGATAGTCGGTGATTTGTTGTCGAAGCTGTTGTTATTATTTGGAATTGAATCTTTGTTACTTTAATAGGAAAGTTTCATCTTTGTGTTCCATTACAGTTTGACTTCTTAAAGGGTTATTTAGTTCCTTGAATAAGACCAATTTTTAATGTCATTTTGTACAAATATGGAAATCTTGATTGTTTTTATATAGTGGATCATACTCTAATCTTAAATGTTCAACTTCCATTACATAAAAATCAATGAATTAGTGTGTGTTTGAACATTAAAGCTTATTATTAGTACTTGAACTCATGCTAATTAGTTTTCAGTTGGGTAAAATAGGTTGGTGTCATTCGTATGATGCGTGAAAGGTTTTTTTTCTTTGGTATCAGTAGTGACCACTTTGACATTTTAGGTCGTATTTTACTAATTTGTGGAAGCAAAATTATATAAGTCTGTTTGTAGGATTCTGAAACTGGAATTTTACATCCTGCAATATTGTTCTTACCTTATGTGGACTATTCAAACTTTTTAAAAACTATAAGAACTTTGTATTAATAGGAAGTTTAGAAAAAAACTGTTGATCTCAAACAGATTTTGAGGTTATTTTTATGTGTTCAAAATTTGTGCAACTTATTAGACTAATAAACTGTTTTTTAGGTTGCGTCGTTGTTACTTTTCTGCTACTCTTTATCGGCTGTTCTGCAAGGAGACTCTATCCCCTTCCAAGTGATAAAGAAATTACGAAAAAACCCCTACAGACGTTTCGTCCATTTAATGTTGCACACCGGGGTTCAAATGGAGAACTCCCAGAGGAAACTGGTCCTGCTTACCTGGTACATATATTAAACCACTTCTTTCCTCCTGAAAAAAATTGACTTTTCTTAAAGTCAAAGATAGTAGTTTTTGAAATGAGACTTAGAACTAGATGTTTTAGGTCTTTCTAATTTTCTATCCTACTAATCTTTATTTCGTTTACTGTTGGTAATTAGTTTTCCCTTCATGGCCAAAAATGTCGATACTAAAGACAATTAACGAAGTTAAGTCAATCTCATTTGACACTCAAAAGTCAGCATAGTCATATGTGCTAATTGCCACATTTACTTGAACATTATAGCTCTGTGAACATTTTCACCTGGCAACAATACCCTTTTATTCTATCTGTTACTCCCAATTATAATTGCTACTGATTCCCTTGTCCATGTTAGAAATAGGATGGCAATCTCAACCCATCTACTTGTTAACATTTTGATTTGGGTTAAGCTAAAAGATAGAACTTAAAAGGATATTGTGTCAAATCAGTCAAACCGGTTGAGATTCAGTTGATTGGCATTCAAATGAGTAAAACCTCCTAATCACTTATCTAAAAAGGTAAGATAAGCTTTGTAATATTATGGTTTTTTTAATCGTATTTAGCACAACGATTATTTACTGAATTTAAAAAAATGGATCAAAATTGGTTTACGTATATACACAACCACCAAACCGTCCGTTTGCCTGAAAATCTTGGCTGAGCCGGTGTGAACATCCCTTATGTAACCTATCATTTTGACCACACTAAAAGCTACTCGTTTTGACCCATTACCTAACTCACGAGACCAACCCAATTTTGCCACCTATAATAGAATTTGTTAAACGTCTCATTTTCTTGAAATGGTTAACTTGCTTTTGAAGATTTTGGTATATATTATTCCTGCAGAGAGCAATCGAAGAAGGCACGGACTTCATAGAAACAGATATTTTAGCTAGCAAAGATGGTGTTCTTATGTGCCATCATGATGTTACGCTTGATGATACAACTGATATTGCAGAACACAAGGAATTTGCAGACCGAGTGAAGACATATGAAGTTGAAGGAGAAAACAAAACTGGACTTTTCATATGTATCTTCTGGCTTCCTTTAGTTTTGAATCATAATATGATTCCATTATTGTCATCATGTAAATGGTTTTCTAATTACTTGACTACTTGCAGTTGATTTTACATTAAAAGAACTAAAAACATTGAGGGCAAAGCAGAGGTTCTCGTTCCGTGATCAGCAATATAATGGTTAGTCTCCTTTCAAATTCTAAATAAGTAAATATAATGGTTTGGATTTATGGTTTTAATTGATTATTTGATTATTATTACTTCAAGTAACTGTAAAATAATCAGAATCTGCCAAACACTTGAAATATGTGATTGTCATTGCAACTTTACAATATCTTGTGTGGCCAATTTCCTTGTGGTTGATTAATGATTCTGATTGTTTAATATAACATAATCACGTTTAACTAGTTAAGCTAACCACCTATGTTTGTGTGAATCTAACATATAAATCGATCATGAACAGGAAAGTTTCCTATCATTACATTTGAAGAGTTCATTCAAATTGCAATCAATGCACCAAGGGTCGTTGGAATCTATCCAGAAATTAAAAATCCTGTATTGATGAACCAGCATGTGAGTTATATTCTCTACATTTAGCTTCATATGTCAAAACATACATCATATTAATAAACCTTAATTTATATTTCAGGTGAAATGGCCTAAAGGGAAAATATTTGAGGAAGTTTTTGTGGAAATGCTTAAGAAATATGGGTATAAAGGTTCATATTTATCAAAGGAATGGCTAAAACAACCTTGTTTCATTCAGTCATTCGCCCCGTCATCACTTGTTCATATCCATAACCAAACAGATTTACCAAAGATATTACTAATTGATGATGTGGATGTTAGAACACAAGACACAAATCAGGTAAAGGAAAAGATCAATACTTCTGGAACTTGCATTCACAAAAAAGTAGTTTTCAGTACTTTTAGCTATCAATTTATAATTTTATATTTTTAGATCTCAGAGAGGATTCTATCATATCATATAGTTATCTGATTATTACAAGTTACAACTTCAAACAACAAAAGCACATCAAAGGCATTTTATTACAACTAATTATGTAACCCTGGTTATTCAATCACATTATCACCTTTATAAAAGCACTTCAAAATAACCTTTCAAAAGTGATCATGTGGTGCTTTTCAGTGGCTTTCATAATCTCATTTCCTTTTTGTTTTATAGACGTATGCAGAAATCACTTCAGATCATTATTTCAACTACATCAAAGAATATGTTGTTGGGATTGGTCCATGGAAAGATACCATTGTTCCTGTAAAAGATAACTACATTCAAACGCCTACTGATCTCGTGACCAGAGCACACGCCCACAATCTACAGGTACATTAGTCACAGTTTGATCAAACCATCACTTTTTGGAAATTCAGTTTGATGTGGATTCAATATTATTTCTTAACAGAAATCTTTTCCCATATGTATTATGTTACAAGTTACATTTTGATCATATTGATTTAGCATTAAAAAGTTAAAACGGAGTTGAGTTTTTCTCTGTTTGACCTTAAAAGTTTAAGGTCAATATCTCTTCGGAACTTCAGGAAATTCGAATTAATGTTAATCCAACACCAGTTCTTACACTAATATTTTCCCATCTATAATATGTTAAAACCTTATCTGTAATTTAGTTCTTGATCTTTCATCAAATTTGTGTAGAAACAAAGTTGAACTTTTCTGTTTGACCTTAAAAGTCAAACTTAATATCATTACTATCACTTGCAGGTGCACCCATACACTTTTCGCAATGAGAACCAGTATCTGCATTTCAACTTCAGTGAAGACCCTTACATTGAATTTGATTACTGGATTAACAAAATTGGAGTTGATGGGCTGTTTACCGATTTCACCGGTAGCCTCCACAATTTTCAAGAATGGACATCTCAATCTCCCGGTACAGTCGATGCAACCAAACTATTGCAAAATATTGCTAAAATGATCAGAAAATTTCAATTCTCAACCAGAAAGTAGATAGTTTCTTCCACACATAAATTATTATTTATGTGTATTTTCTTGAATGTGAATTACTATTTTACCCATGACTCGTTATACACTTGTATTGATCATTTTTCCTAATAAGAGTTTACATATCGAACGTGTTAACACGTGACTAATGTCATAATCGCTTGTCGATCCTAAAGTAATACAATTTGGGCAGTATTGAAATTTATAAAATACAAACTAAATATTTGTGGATTTTTTGCTGGAGTTATACTTTATGTTTGAAGTATATTAATTCGAGTGTTGTTTTGTGTATGATAATATGCTAAACATATACTCATGTCTTGGATAACGGCCGAGCAGTTGACCAAGTATATATCTCGGGAGGAGGGAGAGTGTTGTTAGAAAGCATGTTTTGTGGGGGCCCATAGATATCTGAAACACCGATAACGCGATGGTGATGTTGATCATGTGTAGCAGTTGCTGCAATCGCTTCATCTTTGTCAATGGGCAGCCTATCGAAAGTGGCATTCATGAAAGTGGCTGCCATGATCACCACAGGTCCGGAGGCCATGAGTGGGCCAGCAATGGCACCGCCCACAACCTGACCTTGTGGGCCCACCAGATATATAGCTAAGCCAGTGACACCTGGTGGAGCTGGTGGTGGCAATACAGAACCAACCAATGATAAAATCTCAAACCGACCGTGAAGGGTGACAATAGGCCCGGAACCCGGACCGCCTGGTGGTGAGGACGGTTGACGCAGCATGACGTTGCTCACGAACCCAGCGGCACTTAGCACCCAAATCCCTTGTTGCTTCCTCCTAGCAAAAGTGGCTAGGCTCTCACCAATGTCACACCCGGGGCTAACCTCCATGGCATGGGCCCGCAACGTGTTGGGACTGTCTCGAGTGATGATGATAGGTGGTTTTGGCTTGTTTTTGGACCCGGCTGGCCTGCCTCGTGGCCTACGAGCCACATGTTCGCCTGTTTTCGGTGTAATAGCACTAAGGTCTCCACTGCCAGCCATATTTCTACTTGGGGTTAACCAAAACCACGTTTATGTAGGGAGATTCATATGGATATATTTATGTCGAAAAATCAAAAGAATGACATATAATTAGGAGATAGTTAAGTAAAACCTACCCTTAAAAATATATTTACTTTTAGTTTATGCATCTCAATTCCTAATTTTCAACTACCACTTACTCAAAATGAAAAGAAAAAAAAAACCAATAAAGAGAAGCAACTCTTGAAGAAATCGGGTTCAAACCTTTTTTAACTAAACTGATATATTGCAAGTTATATGGTTGTTTATTGTCCGTTTTTATTTTTCTTTTTAAGAAAAAACCATCAAACAAGAGCGTTACAACTTACAACTTACAACTCATGTTAAAAAACTTAAGACTTATTACATTTTAAAGATGCTATAGCTTTCAAAATATTTCCAAACAGTTGAGTTTTAAGTTTTTTACTATTTTTTAAGAATTACTTTCTAACATGAGGACTGAGGTGTTTGTTTTTAATGGTATACGTTTTTTGATGCTATTTACTCCTCTTAGATGTGGGCGAGAAATTTTTAAGTTTATATTGTTTTGTTATACACCAAATTATGCTAATTTATAGTCTACGTAAGGAACTCATTAGATAAAACTTATGAATGTAAAGCTAGCAAAATTAATTTTATATGTCCCAAAAACACAGTGATGTAATCTTCAACCAAACGATTATGGATTTAATTTTTTGAAGAGTATAGAATGAAATAGAATATAGTAGGCATATATAGTAGAGAGGGATAAGATTAATCCTTAAGCTTTCTAAACTATTCTCAAAACCTAAATTCACTATCTTCTTCATCTGAACTATTCTCAAAACCTAAATTCACCCACAAACCGCCTTTGTTCTTCACTTTCTTCGTCCTTAAGCTTTCTGAAATGGCCAACCTAAACCGCAGAAACAACCCTGATTTCTCCATGCAACTTCACAGGCAGCACAATCAGGTTGCCCTATTGAACTCTGAGAAAGATGCTAGTTTCTCAGAGGTTTGTCAATTCTTTACTCTATCCAAATACTTCACCTACCTGACCATTGATCCTACTCTTTATGAGGATCATCTACTTGAATTCTGGAAGACCTATCAAGAGGTTATCATGGATGGGGAGAAGACACTGTCTACCATAGTGCAGGGGAGAACAATTTTCATCACTCCAGCCATCATCAACACTCATCTTCAGTTGGATGATGAAGAAGGTGAGTTTTCATTTCCAAAGGAAGCAGTCAATCATTCCTTTGAGCAGATGGGCTATGAGGGAGATTTCTCTGTAAAGACCTTCAGGAAAGGAAAGGTCTCATCCTAGTGGAAGTACCTGCTTCATGTGATCATCCACAACTTGTCCAACAAGCATGGGGGTGGGACCAGATTCCTGAGGATCTCTCCTTCATTGTGCATGGAATGGTTCAAGGGTCAAGTTCAGGTACTCTCAGTTTGTCTATACAAATTTACTTGCTAATTTGGACTCCTTACAGTATTACATGTTTCCTAGATATGTTCAATATATTCTTAACTGTGAACTGGGCTCACAGTTGAGGGAAACAGGTAATATTCATAAATTGGGACAGATGAAGCCACATCTTTAAAATCATGAAAAAGCTAACTGTTGGCTTCTCTGGGGTAGAAACAGCCCTTGTCCCAAAAAAGTTAGAGCTCATTGCTCAAGGTGACAACCTAGCAACACAAGCTAGTGTTGAACCCACACCTTCTACCTCTCAACCACCTAAACAGCCACAAATCACCCTCACCTACCAAAGAAAATTCAAACAAACCCCTGCTCAAGCTATTGAGCTTGTGTAGGCCCCCATATCATCAACCTCACAGGAGGAAATGGACACTGGAGCTACCACTTTTCCTGAGGAGCAAACCACTCCCATCTCTTCAAGAATCAATGCTAAGGTTCCTCATGCTCAGCCTAATGAGCTCATTAGCCCATCAGCCTTAAGCCTTCACTCTGAGTCTTAACACTCAAATGAACAACCTTCAGGGGAAAGTTACCATCCCCAACCTCTAGATTTAAACCAACCCATTCCCAACCTAGAATTCTATGATGATGAAGACATAGGATTCAGTAAGTACCATGAGTCTCTCTACTCCTCCCCTACTCAAAGAGAGATGAGTGCTCCTGATTCTCCTATGTCTAGCCCACATCATTCACCCATTACTATGGTGGATCTACCTGAACCTGTTCAGGAGGTCCAAATGGAAGAGGCTCTCACTTTTGCAAGTGATTACATCATTCAGACCTCAACCATGGCAACTCAACCCATTCACACTTCAACTGAAGTTGTCAATGAGCAGAGGAAATCCAGAATCCAAGAACCTTATGCTGGTGGTGAGAGTGAGGACATTCTCTCATCCCCCAATGATTCTTCTGATGAAGATGAGGGGAATTTGAGACTAAAGGTGCAAAAACTATCACAAACATGCACCTACCTAGTCTCTAAGGTGAGTCACTTGGAATCTCAGGTGACTACCTTACAAAATAGGGTCAATGATCAGCAACTTGAGATATCTTATCCTCAGGGAAAAACTAGCTGGGAGACCTTTAAGGAGAGCTCATCCAGGAACACAAGAACCTATGGATGTGATTGACTTAACTCCTAGGTCACCTATGCAAGAGGGTGATACTACAGAAAAGAAGAAGAAAGTCATAGCAATCACAGGATCTGGGAGTTCTTCACAGAGTATGGACATTGATGACTCACCATCCTCACTTGCAATTGTTCATACTCAGCAACTTCCTCAAGTTCACATTGATGTGGACTCTTTAGACTCTCTCATTTAGAGTCTCTTTGAGGAAGGTATTCCAAGGGCTATGCCATCTCCACCCCAAGGAACTTCAAACTATATAATTGGGTGGAGGTATGATGCTGATATAAGAGCCCTCATTCTTCAAAGAGTTCAAGGGCAGCAATAAGTCTTCAACCTTCAGACCTTGAACTACTATGAAGGTCTTGACATGATCAACATGCACTTGTCAATCCAAGCCAATCTAGGCAAGCTGGCAGGCTGGCTCAAAGGATTCAAGACATGATTACCGAAGAGTTCAGCCTAAGAAGAAGACAAAGGCAATCAGGTAATGTCATTGGTCAACTGGATGTTGAGGCAGACCCTGAGATTAGCTTCAAAGGGAAAACCTTGACTAAAGGCCCAGTGATAGAGCCTGAGAGCCTTGTCACACCTACAACTACTTCAGCAATTCATTCCCTCAGTGACACACCTGCCGGTGAAGGTGTATCATAGCCTCTCTCTGGCTAGAGCATGGAAGCTACTTCAAGCAATGAAGGCCAAAGCTCTCTCCACCCTGAGTCACAAAGGTCTGTGGGTGACAAAGGGAAAAGGATTTTAACTCCTGAGGATATTGAGGAGGAGGAGAGAGAAGGGAAGAGGAAGCTAAGGGGAGATAGTTCCACTGGGTCCTTAGGCTTCATGGAAGCTGTAATCAGGGCTGCCCCCAGACCAAAACTCAAGATGATGAGTTGAGGGCAGTCAGGATTACTTACCTGCAGACCCGGAACTATAATATTGATGAGATCATATCTCTCCCCTTAGAGGAACTCAATGAACTAGCTGACATGGAAGTGTCAAGAGAGATGAAGGAAGCAGAGGATGCAAGGTTGCTCCTCCAAATCAAAGAAGAAAATAGATAGAAAAGATTGTACAAACATGTTCCTACTCTCTCTCCAGTTCAAGAAAGCCCTGTGCAAGAGACTGTGGCAACTCCACAAGAATCTCAGGTAGACAAAGAAACTGACAAGCAAAATATGATAAACTACCTGAGTGCCACAGGTCTCTACCAGACAGCTGCACTTCTTCCCTTGTCCTTTGAGTATATTGAGTTTGAGTATCTCAAACAACTTGAACTTCAAGTACTCAAAGAACAAAAGGCAACAAAGAGAAAGATGAGGGAAGAGGCTGCAAAGTCAAGAGCCATCATCCAAAGGAGTATGAAGAAGTCTGCTGACAGACAAAGGATGATGAGCTTCTTGAAGCTGTATGGATTCTCCAGAAGGAGACTTGGCCTAATGTCTCTATCCACAATGGATGATCACATTAGGGTGATCAATCAGAAGATCAAGAGAGGAGAGCTCATTGACTTACACTCCCTACCAAGTCAAGCCCCTCCTGAAGTGGAGGTTAAAGTTGAACAATTTGAGACAACACAACCTGGACCTCCTGCTGAGTCTCAGCAAGCTTCATCTTCTGATCCACAGCAGGGTCAAACTCCCTCACTACAGGATCGGTTTTTGTCACTCAACACAATATTGTCTCTCAATCTCACTGAGTCACACTCGGTTTAGATGATGCAGAATCCTCTAAGAGTTGATAATAATATACTAAGTAATAAAAACACAATAAGATAATTTTCAAGGTACTTGTATATATTACTTCTCAACTCAAACTATTACAAGACTCTTACAAACATATTACATGATTTACAATGAGAAACTATATATACTATCACCTACAGTCGGATATACTTTGATACCAACTGGAAACATATGACTAAAGCAAATACTACATTGCTAAAGACAAGGTATCTTAGATAAAATATTATCTAAGATATGGTAGTCATGACATGTCCATGACATACGTTTTGTCACCAACTAAAGTTGGTAACTGTACCAACTAATAAGGAATGAACAGTGGAATACAGTATGGTCAACTACATGGGCGTGGGAAAGCACCATGCAGGATCTCATAGATTTGTAGCGGAGTGTCAGAAGGACCATACTTATGTCCATTGGTTCATAGTAGGTTCTTCCGAAAGTTAACTGGTTTCGGAAGAACAAGTTCTTAAGCCACTTATACTTCGGAAGAGGCTACTTCTTCCGTGGCTTGAGACATTCTTCAGGTCTTCATACTTCGGAAGTCATTGTCTTGATTTCTTCTAAGTGTTGAACTTCGGAAGTTGGAGTTTCTCTTCGGAAGCTCCTTCAGGCTTAAGCTTTGGAAGCTCAGTATTTGCCTTTGGAAGTTCTTCATTTGCATTCGGAAGTTCTTCATCAGTTGCACCAAAATAGTCTAAGTGTTAGCTTTGATTGCACCAACCTTACTTGATCCAACAAACTCCCCCTAGGCTGATGCTACCAAAACGTCACTTGTTTCTACTTCTCAAAACTTTCAGCACCAGGGATAGAAGATGTTTATCTGTCTCTTTGTTCTTTCCAAATGTGGTGCTGAGAAGCTTGTACAAATCATTCGCGGATAGGAGATCCAGTCCGTCACTTTGAATGATATGTACTCTCTGTTGTGGCCCTCTGAAGAGACTTAGTTGACAGGAGCTATACTCATACTCCCATCTAAGTATAGACTCAAGTTCAGGACCTTCAACCATTTGAAGAAAGGCTTTGCCTTTGGTTACTTATCCTTCCCTCTCATCTTTCTCTCTCAGCTTCAACTCCTCTTCAATCTTGGTCCTTGCGGTTAGCTCAGCCAGATGAAGACTGCTCAGATGATTTCTAATATGAGCAGCTACCTCATAGTTGGAGGGGCTGGAGACTGGCTTCTCTGCTAACTTAGCAATATCAAACCTGCTTGAATGTAGCAGAGATGAGGCATTAAGCCTGTTTATCTCACCATTTTCTCTCTCAACAATAAAGTTGTGAGAAGAGTCTTCGAACCTCCACTGGATTATCTTCTTTCTTGGTACAATGGGCTGACTTGGTACTTTGTCCCTTTTCTTTGAATCCAGTAGAGTCACCAGCCTTCTTCTTAGCTTCTTCTCTTCTTCATTTAGTGAGTCAGAGTTGAGGGCAAAAAGATTAGCAGCCTGGTCCAGTGTTCCTCTTGGCAGATCAAGAAATTGTTCTCTAGTGAGGGAACATGAGGAGCCATCAACATAGGTTAGCTTGCTTGACCCCTCCTCACAAGAGATATCACTCAAAGTAGTACACTTGATGAGCTTCGTCTTGATCTCCTTGAATTCTTCTAAGGAGAGATGTGTGGAAGGCTGAGAGGATGACTTGGGTGGTTGTTGGGTAGGTAATGATGTTTGGGTTCTGGGGAGTGTTTTGGGTTTAAGGATGGGTAGTTGAGGTGGTTGTGATGAGGAAGAGGGTAAGAAAGAGGGTATGGTTAATAGTGTGGATTCAGGATTGTATGGCTCAGAGGTTGGCTTGGTTTTGATGGGAAAAGAGAAAGGGATTAGTTCAGGTTGAGGTTGGGGTTGAGGTGTTGGTCTTGAAGTCGTCCCTTGTACTCTCCGGTACATCTCTTTCCGACTTCCTGCACGAATGTCAGCCTTGATGTCACTGACATGTCGCTTCAGGGTCTTCTAAGACATAGGACCCACATGCCTGCCAGAGAAGCCATGAGCCCATAGATAGTCAATAATCCAGGCTTTGTCACCTAGCTTCTTGATAGCTGCAAGTCCAGCTTCTTCCTCCTTCTTCTTCCTCTCTCTCAGTTTATCCTTAGCAGCCTTTTTTCTCTCTTTCTCCATTTGATCTTGCTCTTTCTTAAAAAGTCATAAGATTGTGTCATTGTTGTGAGGAGTTAATTGCTCAATAGAGAAACATCTAGAGCTTAGGAAAGCTATCCTTTCGCTCCTCAGCTGCTGGTCAGCTTCTTCTTTCTTTCTCCTCCTTTCTTCCTCTAAGGCCAACCTTGCTGCTTCTTCTTTTTTCTCAATCTGTAGCAGAGTTGCCTTTTCTAACTCAATTAGCTCCTTTAGTGGTAGCAGGAGCACATCTTCACTAACAACTCCAAGATTGACAAGCCTGTCAATGATTTCCACCCTCCTTCTATTGTTGATAGCCTCCTTGTTGGCTGCAACTGCTTTACTTGATGCAACTAGCAACTTCCCAGTGGGGAGTCTACTTTTTCTTTTCAGCTTTTCTAACATTTCTTCCTCTTGAAGTTCTTCCGTAGTCATCTTCCTCTTCCCTCTGGTGTCTTTGGAAGTTTTAGACTTTGGAGGTTCTTGAGTAGAGGTTTCAGGTTGAGAGTTGGTAATTGGAGCAATGGATAGTGATGATTTTTGAGTGAGGGGTAGGCTAAGAAAGTCCTCACTATTTACCTCAGATGCTAGTTCCAGAATTGCATCTGTGACAATTAGATCATCGGATAGAGAAAATAATCCTTCCACAGCTTCAATCTCAACTTTGCAAGTTTGAAATGGTTCTTCCGAGGCTTTGACTTCAGCTTCGGAAGTCTGTGGGATTGCACTTTCTGTTCCAACTGTTTCAGTTGCTGGGCCATCAGTCCTCATTTCCCCTTTGAATTCAATCTCAGGTTCAAATTGGACCTTAGGTTGACTAACTTCTTGGACAGTTGTAGAAGGTGCATTCAACCTTTGAAGATACTCAGCTCCAAAGTACACCACAACAACATCTGGCCTTGGCTGCTCAATGGAAGATCCCATCAGGAACTTGGAAAAGAACCTGTTTAGATCTTTAAGTGTCCTTGGGTCCATTTGAAGAACAACTAGAGGAGGCTCAGGAACTGAAGCTTGCTGAGCAGGATATCTTGAAGTTAGAGTTGAAAGTGCTAGAATTTGTGCTTCCTCTTCTGTTTGTCTTTGAACACTCTCCCCCTTTTTGGTAGCATCATCCTGAGAGCTTGATGAGCTAGAGGAAGAGGTCAAGGAGACCTGAATTGGTACATGCCTAATAGATCTCTCAATCTGTTTCGCAGCTAATTTGGCCTTGAGACTTTCAGTCTCAAGTTGCTGAGTAATAGACTTATCCTCTAAAGTCTTAACCCTGGATTCAAGGTTTGAGACTTTAGAAAGTAGGTCTCTAATGGTGAGTTGCAGACTTCCCTCATCTTCTTTTCAAGAATCATGGGGAGATGAGGTAACATACGTGGTATGTTCATTCACACCACTAGATATGGTTTCTTGGCACCCTAGTTTCCATTGCCTAATGATGTCTCTTTCAGAGTCATCAATGGGCATGGTTGCCGTAGATTCAGTCTCAGAGATGTTACCGCTGCCCTGAAGGTCCAATGAGGCTCCTTCAGTAGTGGCAGTTGAATCTACATGAGTCCCCTCCACACCAGTGGGACTCACCTCAATTTGGGCTTGCTGATGAGGGCTAGAGATAAGAGATCTCTCTAGTCTCAGTTGATCCTTAAGAGGGGGTTGTGGATCAACTTCATTGCCTTGAAGAGATAATCTCCTCATCAGTTCCAATAAGTAGGTCAGTAAAGAATATAGAGGTTATGCCTAATGACCCGGGACTTTGATCAATGTCTAATGGCATTGAGCCTTTGAGAGGGCTGTCCCTTTTTGGCTGCTCAGGAGAGTATAGTGACTCATCATGAGTGGTTTCATCTTGGGTTTGGGGCTCATGGGATTGAGACTGAGGAGACTCAATACCCATATTGAGGTCAAATATGAAGGAATGTGTGACCTCAGACTGAGTGGGAGCCCATGTTTCCACTCTAGTCTTTTTGGATTGAACAGGGGGGACTTGTTCAATCAGAGAAGATTGAACAAGGGTTCGTTTGGGATGATTTTGGTATGTGATTTTGATGGGGTGGGAAGGTAGATTTGGCATTATGAGGGTAATTGCTGGTGTGGGTTCATCACCTGTGGGGGTTAACAGGGATGTCACAAGGAGCTATGCGCTCAATCATACCTGGAAGCAGTGCAGTATGACTTCCGGTGAAGTTGGTGGACATCCTCTTCAGCATTTTGAAGATGGTCGGCCTCATGTGAGGGACAGGCAGAGCAATTGCACATACAAGCTTGCTCTGGTCCAACTCACAATTAATGATGTGCTGAATGAACCGGGGATACATGTAAAATGTTTCCCTTTAAAAGTTCCCTATCAAGTTGGTCAGCACAAACCATAAATAGTTAAAACGGAGGCCTTTTACCAACCCATGAACTAGGAATCCTAGTTGATATGGGATTTGATCCCATCCCCGAGACTTGTTTAACAAACAGTGAATGACTATGTGAAGCAGGAACTTCCAATGGTAGGAGAAGTTGAATTTGTACACTGTTGACCTGCTCACATCACCGCTATATCCCATTTGGGTATATGTGTCATCAAGGTCTGCTTTGGGGAACTCTGTAGGAGAGCCTTCATCATGAAGCTCTAGATGCTCCCTGATGATCTGTTCGAATTTGATCAATTCCTGATCACAGATGCTCGACCTCAAAACCCTAACTCCGTTCAGGATTATAATCTGGCCGTTCCCCCAAAATTCAGCCATATGGTTTGAATAAACAGTGGGGTTGATAGTTAGGGCTGTGAAGTAGGGTGATTGGGTTAGGAAGGAGATGATTTCAGCGAAGTCAGCATCCTTGGATGAATCAAGGAGTGCAACTTGATTGTGCTGGGGGTTTACTGTCATTTTTGGGAAAAGTTGCAAAGAAATGAGCTTGAATTTGGATAACTTGGAGACCAAGGAAGCTTTGGGTAGTAAAATCCGTAAAAAGATTAAAGTGGGTGAGTCGGAAGTATTTAAATGGGTGAAAATGACGAATGGATAAGGTGAAGTGATGGTTTGGGGTATGATGTGACAGGGGCAGTAAGGTTAAATCCATTTAAATATTCCGGCATCATTATAAAATCTTTGCCTTTTTTACAGTGTGGGGCCCAAAATATTTCCGTTACACTGTTTCTTCCTAGGTTAATAGCTCTTCCGAGGGTAATCTTCTTCCGAAGCCAATCTTACTTCTGAAGGTAAGAGTCTTACTTTGAAGAGTAAAAAGGGCTTTCCGAGTGAAGAAGTTTATAAGCTTCGGAAGTAGATTTGATACTTCATCAAATGCTTCTTCCGAGACTAAAACTCTTCCGAAAAGAAGATTTCCCTGGGAGGAATTTTGCTTCGTAAGACATATATGACTTTTTTTCCATCGGTTAATTCCTCTTTGGAAGAATTTATACTTGGTGAAATTTTGAAGAAAAACCTTTTGTAACAGGGCTTAGATTGTTTTTGACAAAGACAAAACATATTTTGAAAAGGTTTTCAAATGAGATGGACTAATCACTGTTTATCATCCCAATAGCTGTAATAAGATATTTGAGTCTTTGTTCATCAAATGCTTTGGTGAACAAATCAACATATTGTTCATTTGAATCAACTTTGATTAGTTTAATCAGATTTTTCTCATGAATATCTCTAATGAAATGATACCTGATATCAATGTGTTTTGTCTTGGAGTGCTTTACAGGATTTTCTGTAATGGAGATAGCACTGTTGTTGTCAATGTGGATAGGAGTGCTCATGAGGTTGAATCCATAGTCTATCATCGGGTTTTGAATCAGCAGCAGTTGAGCACAACAACTAGCAGCATCAATGTATTCAACTTCAGCAGTAGATGTTGAAACACATGATTGCTTTTTTTGCATTGCCATGAGATGATCCTTCCACCAAGAAATTGACATCCTCTTGATGTTGATTTCTTGTTAAGGTTGCAGCCACCATAGTCACTATCAGAATAGCCATAGAGAGTGAAATTGTTGTTCCTTGGATACCAGAGACCCAGTTTAGGTGCTCCTTTGAGGTATTTGAGGATTCTCTTGGTAGCAACTAGGTGAGACACCTTTGGAGCAGCTTGATATCTTGCACAGATGCAAGTTGCAAACATGATATCAGGTCTACTTGCTATGAGATACATCATATAACCAATGATTGCTCTATACTGATGTTGATCAGTAATCTCCCCCTTAGAGTCAGGACAAAGATTGTGGTTTCTGGGTATAGGTGTCTTGGCTGGCTTACAATCTTTCATATCAAATCTTTCTAAAATGTCACTAACATATGTAGATTGATTGATAAAGAACCCTTCTTTCATCTGCTTTACCTGAATTCCAAGAAAAAAGTCCATTTTTCCCATGAAACTCATCTCAGATTTCTTTTTCATAATGCTCTCAAAGTCTTTACACATTTGGTCATTTGAGGAACCAAATATGATGTCATCAACATAGACTTGTACGAGCAAAATATCTTTCCCAGACTTTCTTATGAATAAAGTCTTGTCAATGGTACATCTGGTGTAACCATTCTTCAGGAGAAACTAAGACAAAGTCTCATACCACAGCCTAGGTGCTTGGTGCAGCCCATAGAGAGCTTTATCCAATTTGCACACATAGTTAGGGTGCTATGGGTCTTCAAATCCTGGAGGCTAGCATACATAGACTTCCCTATCTATATCTCCATATAGAAAGGCACACTTGACATCAAGTTGGTAGACAGTAAAATTCTTGGATGCAACATAAGCAAGAAAGATCCTCACTGCCTCAAGTCTTGCAACTGGTGCAAAGACATCAGTGTAATCAATTCCTTCCTCTTGAGTGTATCCTTGAACTACCAGTCTTGCCTTGTTCTTGATAATCAAGCCTCTATCATCTCTCTTGTTCCTAAAATCCCATTTGGTGCCTATTGGTACTTGACCGGATGGCAGCGGACATAGGTTTCAAACCTTTTGTTTTTTGAATTGAAGCAATTCCTCTTGCATTGACTCAACCCAGCTACTATCTTTCAAGGCATTTTCTACTTTCTTAGGTTCCATCTGAGATAAAAAGCATGAGTATAGGCAGACATTCTCATTGTGAGTTTGTCCCCTTGTTCTCACACCTTCAGAGACATCTCCAATGATGTTCTCAGCTGGATGAGTGTTGTGAATCCTAAGCCTAGGGATCACATCCAGTTGCAAAGATAAATCCAGATTGGACATATTTTGCTCTAGAATTTGAACACTTGGTACCAGCTGTTGTTTCATACTCATTCAATGAGGACTGACTGAATGAATGAGAAACAACATCAACATCAATTGGCTGTGAAGCAGCATTAACAGTTTCATGTTCCTTCAAGATGCTACTTCCATCAGCCTGGTGTTGTGTAGTGTCACCGGATGAGTTTTGAGGCTCACTAGGTTGACAACTGGTTGAAGCTCCACTATCTCTTGAGATAGTTATACTATCAGATCTGATAATTGTGGGAGCTTGGTTTGCAGCAACTCTTGGAGAACTTGGAAGAGGTCTGGGTAACTCAAAAAGTTGGTCATCATTAGAATCACTTTGAGTACCTGTTCCAGCTGAAACATTCTCACAAGAAGGTTTAGAATAGTTTGGAAACAATTCTAAATCAAAAATATGATCAGGGCCATTCCCCCTAACACAAGGAGTGTGCTCATTAACAACAATGTTGGATGATTTCTCAAATTGTTGATGTTTAATGTTATAAACTCTATAAGCAATAGAGTTGGAGGAATATCCATCAAAGATAGAATCTTCCGACTTTTCAGCAATTTTTTTCAAATTGTCCTTTGTGTTAAGTATGGTACATCTGCTGCTGAAGGACCCCTGAGAGCAAATGAACAGTAGCCTCTTGTTCCTAGCTCATAAGGATTTTTTCCATGTGGCTTAACTACAAGAACCTTGTTCTGCACATAGCATGCAGTGCTGACTGCCTCTGCCCAGAATGTTAGAGGCAGCTTTGAATTAGCTAACATAGTCCGAGCAGCCTTAATAAGTGTCTTGTTTCTCCTCTCAGCAACACCATTTTGTTGAGGAGTCCTACGAGCACTATATTGTCTGGCAATCCCTTTTGAGTCACAGAATGAGTCAAGAACTTGATTCTTAAACTCAATCCCTTGATCACTTCTATTTATCTTAACCTTGGGATCAATTTGATTTTCTATTTTAAGAATAAAAGATTTTAAAGTTTCAGCTGTTTCATCTTTAGTTCTTAAAAAGAATACCCATGTAAATCTTGTAAAATCATCAACAATCACAAGGCAATATGATTTCCTTCCAATGCTCATTAAAGTTTCAGTTGTTTCATCTTTAGTTCTTAAAAAGAATACCCATGTAATCTTGTAAAATCATCAACAATCACAAGGCAATATGATTTCCTTCCAATGCTCATTATACTTGTGGGACCAAATAGATCCATGTGTAATAAGTGTAATGGAGTGGTGATAAAGTTAACTACTTTGGATTTATGAGATGATCTATATTGCTTTCCTTTCAAACATGCAACACAGTTATCTTTGCAGAAAAATTTCTTTTTAGGCAAACCATGTACCAAGTTATTTTTAACCAATTTATTCATGGTTTTAAAATTGACATGACACATTCGTTTATGTCACAGTGTTGATTCTTCACCATCAACTTTGGAAAGAAAAAATGATACTTTACCCAGTGGGGAAGCATTGCTCATATGTAGCTTGTACATATCCCCTTTCCTAGGAGATCTAAGAAGCACCAATTCCTGAGGAATTGTCATCACGGGTTTGAGGATAATGCACTCATGTTCTATGAAAAGCATTTGGTGCTTTTGATCACATAATTAAGAAACAATTAAAAGATTATGTTCAAGCTGCTTGACAAAGTGTACTTTGTCAACTTTTAAATTACCATTGGATATACTCCCTCTGCCAGAAATATATCCTCCGGCCTCACCTCCAAACTGAACAGGAACTCCATCAAAATGTTGAAATTGTTGAAGAAGAGATCTGTTCCATGTCATGTGCCTGGAGCATCCACTATCCACAATCCATTTATTGTTATTCTTTTCATATGGATGTCCCTGCACATAAGGTGAAAAGGTTAGTTTTTATTGGAAACCCAAGCCTTGTTAGTCTTGGGTTCTTCTAATGATGATGACATGATTGAACCAAAATTTATGCATGAGGGTTCAATGGATGTCTTTAAAGAAGAAGGTTGGGCTGCAGGATCTTGTCTGATCTTCCATTTCACCCCTTGGCTGATCAGAGTAAATGAGCTTGTTGAAGCTTGAGCAGCATTACATTCTTCCTAAGCTTCTTTCGTTTTGAAAGAAACCTTCATCACCTTTTTTTCCGAAGCAGTCTTCTTCTTGGAAGGTTTCAAAGGAACTCTCTTGTTCTTTTGAATTTTCTTAACCTTGTCTTCCGAAGCTATTTTCCCTTCAGAAGAATGAGTTTCTTCCGAAAGCACCTTTGCTTCGGAAACAAGCTTTTCTTTCCTCATCACTTGGGCCATGTGATATGGTCCAAATGTGAAACCCTCCTTGACTCCTTCTTTCTTAACATTATTTGCATAATGTGTGCTTGCAGGATTGTAGTAACAATCTTTAGCCATGTGGTTTTGCAGACCACACATTATGCATGCAATGTTAACCTTTGAGGGATGTGACTGTTGTTTCTTGCTTTCATCAATAGTCTTTCCTTTTAACTTCTGATCCTTTGGTAGGACAGGAGTGCTAGTACTACACTCCTTTCCTGAATCAGAGTTTCCCACCACCTGGAATCCAGCTGAAATGAATACACCCTTTTGTTTTGGGTCAATCTTTAGCTTGGACTCAGCCACTCTCTTGGTAGTTTTTCTGGCTGCCTTAGCTTGGTTTCTTCTGGCTTTGGTGGTCAGGGGTTGGTCATCACTACTGGAGGATGTTTGATTTACCTGGTTCTTCCCTATGATAGTCTCCATAGTTGCATCACTCTTTGACTCAAAGGAAGGTGGGCCAGCAGATGGAACTTGCTCTTTAGTCCCACATTTTGGTTGTTTAATAGACTCATAAGAGTGTGGTGGAGCAATTTCATTGGTTCCCAACCCACCTTTGTTTTGATAACAAAGTTTTGAGTGAGTGGATGATGCAAGAATGGCTTGGAAGTTTTGCTCAGAGATAGCATGCTTCTTTGCTTGAGCCTCAGCTGTGACAAGCTAGGCTTGAGTCTCAGTCAATTTGGAGATTAAATCTTTGATTTGAGTCTTGTAATTGGTATGTTCATGTTTTAACAAGTACACAGTTTTCTCTAACTTTTCAATTTTCTTTTGATAGTCAGATTTAGCCTTTTTAAAATCAGATTTTAGGATATTTAAAGACTCAATATCAGATTTAATTTCCATATTATAGTCCTGATATAATTTAACTTTAGCAATGCAAGCTGGAGTACAGAGGTGTTCATATACCTTGCTGTCATCAGTTCTAGCCATCAATGCTTGAGCAGGAGTCACATCCTGCACCCTGAAGCTCCAGTCAACTTCTTGAGCTACAACAACTGTTTCAGTTGACTTCTCGGTGGCTTTAGGTGTAGAGGGATGTGTGGAGGCTTGTGAGGTTCTCGGATTTGATTTGGGAGCCTTGCATTCCCTGGCAAAGTGACCAAGTTGGTTACAGTTGTAACATTTGGCCTTTGTCTTGTCAAACCCAAACTTGCTGTTGGTTGGGTTTTGGGAAAACTGCCTTCCAGTTCTCTTGAAGAACTTCTTTGCTCTGTAAGTTAACAGAGCCATTTGTTGGACAATGTCCACATACTCGACATCATCTGGGCTGAAACATTCTAGATCATCAAAGCAATACTGAAAGTCACTAGAATGCCCATTTCCTGAGACAAAAGCATAGCTGTCCTAGAAGGAACTTGGCTGAGCCTGTTGAGACCTTAGAGTCTCAGGGAATATGATGTATGTCCCAAAAGAACAGGATGGCTCCTGGGAGTAAGTCTGGTACTACTGAGGTTGGGGAGGGTCCTGAGCCTTCAGCAACCATTAAAGCGTTGCTAACAGGAAGGCTTGAGGTCTGCTCATCTGGTTGCCTCTCTTGTTCTCCATCTCTAGATGGTATCCATCAAGGATGCCATATAGTTCAGTCATGGTGAGGGAGTTCAAGTTTTATGTCCTCTTGATAGAGACAGAGTAGAACGTCCACTCATTTGGGAGTGCACTCATGAATTTTCTTGAGAGATCTCTCAACTCAAGGGCGATTCCCACAGACTAAAGGGAGGAAATAAGATCCATATACCTGAAGTATTGCTAGCTAAGGGTCTCTCCAGCAATATAAGTTAAGTTCTTAAGTTGTTGCTTCAGTGAATCTTTCTTGGAGTCATTTGAGCTGGAGTACATCTGGGACAAGGCATCAAACAGTTCTTTGGCTGACTTGCCATGCTCAAAACCCACCACAATGGAGTTGGGTATAGTAGTCATCAGAATAGTCATAGCGTTGCTATCAATGTCCAGCTTTTTGCGGTCTTCATCAGAGTAATCTTCTACAACCTTCTCTATCATAGCACCATTTCCACCTGGTGCTGCAACCTTTGGTTTGTAAGGACCATTGGTGATAGATTGCCACATTTTGCCATCTTGATATCTAATGAAGCCTTCAATTCGTCTGCTTCATGATCTAAAATTTTCAGGGGTGATGATAGGTGCTTTGGTCATCATCCCCATCTCAACTTCAGATTTTTGGTTGGGGGCCACTTTTTCCGTGGTGAAAGAATGAGTGAAGAAAGGTTGATTTGGATGGTAAGATCTCACAATCAAGAGCCTAGGAAGCTCTGATACCAATTGCATGATCGGTTTTTGGCACTCAACATAATATTGTCTCTCAATCTCACTGAATCACACTCGGTTTAGATGATGCCGAATCCTCTAAGAGTTGATAATAATATACTAAGTAATCAAAACACAAGAAAATAATTTTCCAGTTACTTGTATATATTACTTCTCAACTCAAACTATTACAAGACTTACAAGCATATTACATGAGTTACAATGAGAAACTATATATAATATCACTTACAGTCGGATATACTTTGATACCAACTGGAAACCTATGACTAATGCAAATACTACATTACTAAAGACAAGGTATCTTAGATAAAATATTATCTAAGATATGGTAGTCATGACATGTCCATGACTTACCTTTTGTCACCAACTAAAGTTGCTAACTATACCAACTGATAAGAAATGAACAGTGGAATAAAGTATGGTCAACTACATGGGCGTGGGAAAGCACCATGCAGTATCGCTAAGATTTGCAGCGGAGTGTTAGAAGGACCATACTTATGTTCACTGGTTCATAGTAGGTTCTTCCGAAGGTTAACTGGCTTCGGAAGAACAAGTTCTTCCGAAGCCACTTATACTTTGGAAGAGGCTACTTCTTTAGTAGCTTGAGATATTCTTCAGGTCTTCATACTTCGGAAGTTATTGTCTTGATTGCTTCTAAGTGTTGAACTTCGGAAGAAGGAAGACTTTGTCTTCGGAAGTTGGAGTTTCTTTTCGAAAGATCCTTCAGGCTTAAGCTTTGGAAGCTCAGCATTTGCCTTCGGAAGTTCTTCATTTGCCTTCGGAAGTTCTTCATCAGTTGCACCAAAATAGTCTAAGTGTTAGTTTTGGTTGCACCAGCCTTACTTGATCCAACACTCACCTTCTAAACCTGTGAGGGAGGTAGACCTAATTGAGAAAGACAAGACTGAACAACAAGGTGCTGAAGGCCAGTCTTCTCAGTTGAAACTTTCAAAGAGGAGGAAAAGGATGGCCTCTAGACCCAAGTCAAAGAAGAAGAAGAAGAAGTCAGAGTCATCCACCTCCAGGCCTCAGGATGAATCAGATCATCCTGAGAGAATGCATGAAGAGGCAGTCCAATCAACTCCAATTCAAGTGGCTCCTCTTGCATCAGAAAGACCCATCTTATCCTGGACCTTCACAACTAATCCAGAAAGATGGCATGTGATCAGAGATCAAGGTCTAGTGTCCACTTCCTCCTGCATGGGTGAGGAAATGGGGACCTGCACAACCTAAGTAGCTTGTGAAGGGGTTTGTTTGGATCTTCTAGAGTAGGTGATGGTTATTTGAGGCTATGTTGATGGTTCAGATGTAGAAGGTATGGGTCCAACACTAACTGGTGCTTCTAGGTTGTCACCTTGAGCAATGAGCTCTAACGTTTTTGGGACTAGGTTTGTTTCCCCTGAGAAGCCCACAGTAGGCTTTCTTATTGTTTTAAAGATGTCGGGCTTCATCTGTCCCATTTTATGAACATTACCTGTTCCCCTTAACTGTAAGCCTAGTTCATAATTAAGAATGTGTTGAACATATCTAGGGAATATGTAATATTCTAAGGAGTCTAAGTTAGCAAGCAAATTTGTATATACAAATTGAGAATACCTTTGTTCTTCATCTGATTTCATGGCAAGACCTATTCAACCTACCTCTGCATGATCTCTTTGAGATGAGAAGACACTATGAGAGTCTGAGTGATCCTGACCATCTAATGAAGAAGGGCATGGTCATCATCATGATGAGGACTGTCAACTTCTAAAGGTCTTCAAATGTTTTGGTAGCATCAACCTAGGGGGATTTTGTAAGGTTTCATATAAGGCTGATGCACCCAAAACATTCAAAGTCTTTCCTGCATGCATGCACTGAAGTACACAGTAGAAATGCTTCGGAAGTTTTACACTCTGCATGTAAGGCCCCGTTCCCGGGACACCTACAGTTGGACAATCGTCGCACATAAAATATAAAACATACATTTACATTTACTAAAACATTGCAGCGGAATACTTAATAAGCCATTTTCATATGTAAATAATTGCTTTTGCAAAATAATACAACATTATCAACCGTTACAAAAATCATTTGTTTGCATTACATCACAAAAACATCATCGTTATATAAAATGGATGCCATCCAAAACTTGCTGAGTAGCTGCGCCCGTGCCATCCTCAGCAATCATTACCTGCCAACTGGAAAATACATAAAAAGTCAGCGTTGCTGAGTGAGTTCTAGTTTTAATAAAATATATTACCTTCCTTTCGTTAAAACATTTTCTTTACTATCGCACGTGATCATACATCGTACATACATCAAGGGTACATACATCAAGGTAATACTTTTTTATCTTCCGTCATCGTTCGTTTTCATTCATATCGCACATATGGAGCAGTCACCAAGACTGACTCCTCCTGTGTGTGATCCCTCATGGGTTTAGCCAAAATCGTATGCTACATAACACACAGTTAATACCATATCGCACGTATGGAGCAGTCACTAGACTAACTCCCACTGTGTGTATGAACCCTCATGAGTTAGCCAAAATCGCACGCTATAACACACAGTTGAGCTGACAACCCTCAAAGAGTTGTTTTCGTACGCATTGCACGTTTCGTACATTTCACTCTTTACATTTGCTTGCAAGACTTTCATACATTCTTTCATTATGTTCCACTTTCATTATTTTAAATCTTTCACTTCATTAAGATAATACTTTACGTTCATTAACATAATCACACCACATAAAGCTACATAATCATACACAAGGAACATAAAGAAAACATAACGTATACATACATAACATCATCACACATCATCATATAATCATCACACATCATCCACTCACATACACATACACATATGTAACAAGTACAAGTCATCATAGAACATAACCGACCCTCCGCGGGACTGCGGGGGTTCGGGGGCTGCAACCCCTGGCAGCGGGGTCCTAGGGGCATCACCCCTAGCTGGAGCCGGGCTGCCAGGTCAGCGCGAAGAAATTTTATTTTTAGACATTATATAGCACATTCTGTTATAGAAAAATCGATCTTCCTGTTAAAACCTCTTAAAATCTTGTTCATTTAAAACGTATATTTGGTATGCATTTCCAGCCCCAACAAGTTTAAAACCTTTAAAATAGGGGATCTAGAACTCACATGGACTCCGTGATTAGCTTCTCAATCAAGCTTTCTAAGCAAGGGTCACACTACGCAACCTGCAGATAAGTTAACACTCAAAGGGGTTAATTTCTGCCTAATTTCGCTGCTAATTTCGCTACAAGATCAGCAGATTCGCTGCTAGTTTCGCCAGCAGTTTCGCTGCCACCTTCGCTGGAAGTTTCGCTGGCCGTTTTGCTGCCAGTTTTGCCCAACTTTCGTTGGAAATCCAAGTCTGCGAAACTATCTGCGAAACTATAGTTTCGCAGAAAGCTCCATAGTTTCGCTGGACGACTACACAATTTCGCTGGATGAACCCACAATTTCGCAGAACGGGCTGAAATTACGAACCAACCCATTTTTAACCCAAAACTTCAACCTTTTACACCTAAAACCTTGGTTTATCATCCATGAAGCTATATCTAAGCTTTTTACACACAAAAACGTGAGTTTTGGACGATTCTTTGCCACTTTCAAAACCCCCAAACTCTAGAATCCGGGTTTAATCTAAAGAAACGATTAAATGATGTTCCTTACCTGGATTCTTGGTCTTTTCTTGTTGTTTGGATGTCCACAAACACCAAAACTTTAATCTCTTGATCAACTGAGCCTTGAATCTTCCTCTCTACTTTCTCTCTCTACACTCTCTCTCTAGAAGTTGAGTGCTTGAGTTGCAAATGAGAGTGGCTCTAGCTGATCCGTTTATATGTACCGGGTGTTCCCGGGACCTTAAACTTGCCCAACACGTAACCCGTAAGATAAACTCGGTCCATAATCCATTTCCCGCTTATTTACATTAAATAATCCCGACTACGCCCATTATTATTAATTGGCTCGTTTGACTTTATTTCGGGCGTTACACTGCATCAGAAATATTCTAAGTGTAAAATCTTCCGAAGCCAAGACCAACATCTTCCAAAGACAAGACCAACATCTTCCGAAGCCAAAAGTGAAGTCTTCCGAAGCTTCAAAGACAAAGTCTTCCGAAGCCAAGAACTGAAGACAAATTTCTTCTGAAGACTTTTGAACACATGCTTTATCTGATGTACTTTACCATAAAGCTGGACCACCTTTCCGTTGCAACTCTGTTCAGTTACCAACTTACATGAGTTGGTGAAAATGTCCATGCTTTTGGTAACTGTATATAAAGGTCTTGAGTCAGTGCTTTCTACTTTATGTACTTTTATCCTTTTTGTATTATATTAGGATGTGAGCTATGGCATATCATAGTCACTAGTCAAAAGGCAATCTGCCTTTTGACTCTATTTGATAATGTTGTCTAGTTCAAATGTTTCCAGCTGGCCTTCAAAGTATAGCCGGTTGTAGGATGTAGTATAAAGTATCTCGGGTCCTTGTAACTTTCTTTATAATTTGTAATACTTGTAAAAAACTTGAGAGCAATATACAGCATTCCTGTAAAACAATATTTGTGTTCTTTTTGTTCTGTCTCATAGTTACTTGTGTTCTTAGTATCAATCTCAAAAGTTACCAGTTCCCTATTTGATTTGTTAAGTGTTCTAAAGCTCTCTCCTCATTGTGTGTTGTGTTGTAAGTGACCAGCCTTTAGTCGGTCCTGCACTGAGCCTATAAATACTGGTCCTCGGTTGACACATTTGACGACGGCATGTTACGAACACAATTGGTAATCAAGAACAATCAAGAGCTAAAGACAGAGAAGAAGAAGAAAACACAGAGAAGAAGGAGATTACTCTCAAAATCAATAGCTGCCATCTTCATTAATCAGATTCGTTTAAGTACAAACACCTTAGCTAATTGTTATACAATAGCCCTTTGACAATACAACAATTACAAAAGGAACCCTACACTATTTGTCATGTAACAATACTTCCACATAAAAGATTCTTGACCCCAAGAATCAAAGAAATAAGGAAAAACAAATTCAGTCAAATATTAAAACCAACTTGCAAAAGAAAAAAAATGCAAATCAAAACTAGCAAAACCAATCTGTAAAATTTCTTGTGCTTCATCAAATCTTGATAGTTGAGCTGCAATGAATCCCTGAACACTAAGTTTTAACATCAAGCTTGAGGTGTTTATGATATCATCCCAATGAAGTCTCATACCCAACCATTGGTGTTGAACCATTCCATTTAGCATAAGAAACCCATCGTATATATTACCACTTCTAATCAAATTCAACATATTGACTTTCAAACTTTTTGAAGATCTCAATTTCCATTTCATAACTGTCTGTATTACACAACATTGACAATTTAATAAACCTATTCTTTTGTAATTCTTAAAAGTAGTATACATGCCATTATCCAAAGTGATATCCCAACTTGAACCACTGTATATAAATCTGCAATAGCTTTTTTCAACATTCATCAAAGCATTTAATCAACACCCTCCAAACCCATGGGAAATACATTATGTTGTAACTGTGTGGAACTTCTTTTGAGTTCTCTCTAGCTCTTTGAACTCACTCCCCATCTCTCCTCTGTTCTTAATTTTTAGATGCCCCTCAAAGTAAAACAACTTTTCTAAGACCTCAACTACTATGTGATCCAATTTTGATGATGCTAGACCTAGTTCTCTTGACCCGTTTGGCAACACGTTTAAATTTTCATTTTTTTTGTTTATCAAATAAAAGGTCACTTTTTGCATCAGAAGCCACCAATTGCCAAATATGAATGCCATAATTCCAATTACCACTTATACTCCCAAAATCAACATGTCTCTTTTCCATTGGACTTGCTAATGTCCTCAGCATATTCTTCCTAATGGCATGATTTACTTCAAGTCTATGCATGTTAGTTTTAATAATTCCTTTCATATTAAACAGGGCACATGCGCTATGATAAATTTTGACTTGAGCCCACATGATGACTCCTATCTTTATAGGCTTTAGAGTTGGTATAACCCCTGAACACGATGCACACTCTCAAAATTTCTTGTGAAACAAATCTTGATTTTATTTTACCTTCCTTGCCCTTGTTGCAAGACTTTTGCTTTGGTAGTTTTCCTAGAGGATTATCCCTTACACTAACCCCCTGCCGTTTTCTTTCTGTTGCTATAAGAGTATCAATACTAACGCTCATTATAGTATCAAAATTACCCTCAATATCCATCTTTATAGTCTCTCTATTAAGCAAACACTTTGAGCATGACTTGCTAAACAATTACCACAACTGTTTCGCTTTCCACTTATGCCAAACTAATTCAAGTGCATTGTTTAATCGAATGGAACAGTAGCATAATATCCCAGGCATAATAAGGTCTTTAAACTCAACAATCTCTAAACCACATGTGTAATGACCTCTTGCAAGGTTATTACTAGTGTTTTCCTTTCCAGAAATAAGTTCTACAGATTGTAACAGCCGGAGGTAAGTCCCTGCCTTGAGTTCATCAATGATAGTTGCTATAAGATCCAAAGTTTCAGTTTCATTTGATTCTTTGACTACGTCCGGTTCATTTTCATTTTCTACCACATCATTAGACACAATAAGTGGATCTTTACTATCCAATTGAACATCAATTGAACCCACATCATGTATCCCAATCTTATTTGTGACAACTTCTTTTCCACCTTCCTTGAACCATCACTCATAACTTCCTTAATTTCATCTTTAAGTTCATATTCAATACTTTGTTCTCGAATCCGAGTCATATTTTCAGATTCACATTCATGATTAATGGGTTTCTTAATACCATTTCTGGTCGTTTTAGACATTTTCTCAAACACTTGGTGGGCAGATTCCACTTTTGTGAATTGAGAAGAATAGGGTGATTCAAGAACTTCTTCATAATCAATAGAAATGACAAGACTACTTGTTTGGTCTAGATCGAATGTACTTACCTCAATGTTTGATGATACTTCTTGAACTGAAACACCATTTAGACCCTTTTCTTGCAATCTGGCCAAAGAAAACGCTTGCTCCAACTTTAAACCCTTGCCCATATTGTGATATCCCATACGAACATCACTAATTGCTGATTTAAGCCCAAAAATGAAAAGATATGTTGCATAATCTTTAGAAATCTCTTCAAAAACCTTGACCTTATCAAGCAAGAATCTGAATTTGTCATAATATTCAACAACCGTACCTTCTTGACTCATGGACATGAACTCTTCCATGGCAATCTGCTCGTTTCGATTTGTTGATGAAGAACCACTTTCCATTGTTGTTGTGCAACTTGCTGTTATAGACACTATCAATCAAATTCCTTTACCGCCCTAACTTGATAGTGTTTGTAAGAATGTAGGTTGCCCTAATTCTTGAATCGTTGATGTTGCTGCTGTCCTCACCCATAGTCAGAGGAAAGAATGCTCTGATACCATTGTTACGAACACAATTGGTAATCAAGAGCAATAAAGAGCTAAAGACAGAGAAGAAGAAAACACAGAGAAGAAGGAGATTACTCTCAAAATCAATAGCTGTCATCTTCATTAATCAGATTCGTTTAAGTACAAACACCTTAGCTAATTGTTACACAATAGCCCTTTGACAATACAACAATTACAAAAGGAACCCTACACTATTTGTCACGTAACACGGCAAAATACCTAACAACACATCGATCGACACGATCAATCAAAAACAAAACCCTAGCAGCCGCCACATCAATACACCAAAATCATCAAGAGAATCATAGCAAACATCATCATTAGCAATCATTATTTGATCATTTGTACTCATTAATTTGTTTTAATGAAAAACTTTTGAATCAAATCTTGTTCATTCATTTATTATATTCAAATCATTCTGTTCTTCATTATTAATATTTACGTTTGTTAGAGATAAGTTATCTTGTTTCTCCGAGGCAAATATAATATTTCCTTGCTTCTAACTATGGGATCTTCTTTTTGGTATGTATTAAACAAATGTTGTTAACATTGCTTCGATTCAAAACTAGATGCTTTAAAACTTGTTTTCTTTTCCTTCTGATGTTAAATTTTAGGCCGCCACCAAAAGGGTTGCTAAGTGGAAATGATCAAACAATGGGTTTGTTAGATTATTACTGTTTATATTAGTGTTTTATGAAGTACTATTTCAAAGGTCTTTTAAGAATGTTTAATTTCAGTTTGGTATTCTAATATTTAAATTATGAAAATGCATTTGTGATGTTGGTTTCTTCGTGTTTCTATATATATCTTTTGTGTATTAGTCTGCATGATTGTTTTGGACAAAACTTTATCTTTCCTACAAAACGGAAGGTAATCTTTCCTACAAAACTTTAATATTTTGAATGACTAAACAACTCAAGTTTTGGAGGTGGCCAAGAACACATATGTAGAAGACAGTTTGTATGGACTAGTTATGAGTTATGAATTGTATTTTTGATTTATAAATTTGTTTTATGATTGTAATTTTTATACAAGAAACCGGTATTGGTATTCAGTTATTTTGTATTCTCATCATTTGAAATACAATGCAGAAATGAGAAAATAGAACTTGAGTTGGGTGCACTAACTAGGATTTGGGTCTGACATTTATTCGGGTCGATCTAACGCTTAAATAAACTGCAATGAGCTTAACAAAGCGTCAGGATTTTAGGTTTTTTTACACATCAGCCGTTTATTCAATTCGTTCGATGCTGATTTCATTGACTTAAGTTATACCATTACTAGAAGCCCGGCCAAGATCACTGATTTCATATGTTTATAGTCATTGGTTTTTTCTTATTTGTTAAATGAACTCACAGATTTATACCATATGGACAACCTAGGGCCACAACTCACACATCTAGCAAACACCATAAATTCATATCAATAACAAGTTTATAATAAAAGTTAACCTTGTCTATTACTAAATCATTATGAGTTCTTGAGCTTTAGAAAGTGGAATCGCATAACCATCCAACTATTTCATCAAGCCAAGGGAATCGCATATCTTAACTATTTCATAGAACAAGAGAAAGCAATTTTTACACATGATTAAATATATGTGTTATTGTCTAGAGTAAAAAGTAAAGATGAACTTAAGCTATCCGATAGTTGATAAATATGGTAAAATTACAAATAAAAACAACACATTTCGTGTATAAAAATATTTAGAGATTTGTGAATTGCAATTGTACTTTATTTTTCTTATTATTGTACGTAATAGAAAGTACTTTAGTTATGTAAAATTTTGCATATAATACATAATTATAAAATTTTTATTATACAAACTCGTATAATACAAGGGTTTATAACATACTTAGTTAATATAAATATACATACCCCAATATAGATAATCTCAACTTATAACAATAAAACAACAACAACAAAGAGCCTCTTGACAACGACGATTATGTCATAAAGAATAAACACGTTGACAACGACACCAAAATAATAATAATATACTCGATACAAACAACAAACTACTCCTTAACCACTTTCATATGCGTGAGGAGATAGCCTAGGCTTTGGGTACAATATCAAGGGCTCGGCCCTTTGAAGGGTTAGCCCGTAGGCTTCATCCATGTTGAGCTTTTGTGGGTTTAATCCATTAGCCAATTCCCAATTAAACCCTTGGACTTGCAAAAAGCAATTGGACTATTCTCAACCCTAGGCTCATTCCTGCACATATCCTTCGTCCAGTTCCAAATGGTATGACTTCAAAATCATTTCCTCGAATATCAACATTGGGTTTTTCGCCACCAGGCAAGAATCGTGTGGGCCGGAATTCAAGTGGGTCGGTCCATATTTTTGGGTCACGGGCAATGGCCCACACGTTAACAAGGAGTGTGGATCCTTTGGGAATGTAATTCCCTTCAACTTCACAACTCTCGGATGAAATCCTTGGTAAGGAGAGTGGTGTTGAGGGGTGGAGCCTAAGGGTCTCCTTTACAATGGCTTGGAGGAATGTTAGTTGGCTTAGGTCCAATTCGGTTACTAGTCGGTCTCCACCAACTACTGCGTCGATTTCTTCTTGGGCTTGTTTTAGTAGATGTGGATGGCGAATGAGTTCGGCTAATGCCCATTCCACTGCACTACTTGATGGGTCTGTTCCCGCAGTGAATAAATTCTGCAACATTAAAAATCTATAGTTAGACATCTACCTTTTGAACCAATACCAATGGTTCACTTTGTTGACAATTCAACATAATTTATACTCTTTTTAGTTGAACAATATGATATAATTATTTATAGTTATGTAAAAGAACAAAAGTAATTAGTATAAAAGTAATTATAAGTCACTTTTGTTGTTAAATATTTATTGGAGTTAAATATTATTAGTTTATTACAACAAAGTAATACATCTATAATTATATATTTTCTACTTTATCAAAATTTAAATATATGTGAAGTGAATTTAGTTTTAACTTTATAAATAAACAACCATAACTAGTATAATTTTTATTTGAACGAAAAATCTATCTTACTACTAAATTACTTCAAATTACATTCTGCCTAGGTTAAAACCTAAAATATTCTTTTTAGTACGTAAAACATCTACCAAATAAACTAGTTCACGTTTATCATAACAGGTATAATTAGACAAACTTCACCTGTATATCTCAAGAAAAGTTCATTAATTATTCATTCTTCACTAGTTTATTTAAAACAAAACAAAATGCGTAACTTCTCGTATAAAACAACTTTTTTTACTATAAAAAATTGAGTCAAAAAGGCCAGCATATCTTTTTGAACAAATTTTGAGGATAACTTACGGACATATTACTCACTCTATCATCTCCATTAAGTACTCGAGTACGATACATTAAGACTTTAAATTTACATTTCTCCGAATAAAAGCTTGTACATCTATTTGTCCCTGTTAATCTCGAACCTAAGACCAACCCTAAAAGAAAACCCACTTAGGTAAGGAAACCCCCTGGTTCGAATCCTTTTTCTGTCACAGATAAAACTCGAACCCATTCTAATAAAATTTTAGACAAGTCACTTGGAAGTCAAATTATTATTGTAGTTCCGCTTCTTGCTCGAAAAAAACAGAAAGTCCAGAAAGACAGGTAAGTAGAGTTTAAAACCTTCTAAAGCATCTGCAAGCATTATTACCGTTTGCCAACCACTTGAGATGAGCTTGTGGCATATATGGTGTTTGGGTTCATTTGCATAAAAAAACCATGCACATGAGGTTACATGTAGATCACCTACATGTTAACAACGTACCAGAAACAAAGCCTTGATTTCGATCTCTGAAAGCTTCGCCCCCTCTCCATCGGCGTCATCCATTAGCGTGGTCAACAAATCCACGTGACCCAAGTCGCCCTTGTTGCCGCATTTATGTTCTTCGATAATCATGTTAAAGAACGAGTCGAATCGAAGGTGGAGTTTCTTCATCCTTTTTGTCACACCTTGCAAGTCAAGCCAATCAAGTGCCGGAATGAAGTCACCGATGTTGAATTCTCCGCCCAACAACGTCAGCTCGACCACCATATCTTTGAACTCTTCCGCCTTTCGATCACCGCCTCCATTTCCATCGCCAAATACTCTCCGGCCTGATAATACTCGAGCTATCGCGTTTGTCGTGCACACGTTTAGTAGTTGATCGAGTCTCACAGCAGATTGTCTCGTTGCGACCAATGCACGTGCGAGTATCGCTACCTCCTCCTGTATATATACATAAAAGTCGAGTTTTATCTTAAGAAAAAGATGAAAATCAGATCACATGACCAATAGCGGAGCATGAACACTTCCGTAAGGGGACAGGGAATGACAGAAGGAATACGAGGATTCGTTGATCTTCGGTCAACGGAATTTGTAAATTTTTATGCTTAAAAAGTTGAGTATATTTTAAGAAAAAAATGAGGATCAGATCACATGATGAAATCATAGGAGAACTAGAAGGATTTGCTGAGCTTCGGTGAATGAAATTTGTAAACTTTTTATTCATTAAAGTTGAGTATTTTTAAGAAAAAGATAAAACGCATCCTAATCCTTAGCTATACTTGATAAATATAAGAAATTAGAAGTTTATGATATTCTCCAACTAAAATGTTTTAGTTGTTGGTGTTATTTAAATAAAAAACACAGTACACATTAAAAACACATTATACCAGTGTTTTATGATTCGGATCAGACTGAGATTTAAAGGGGTCACCGGCTCGATCCACTCCAATTCATTTTATAGCCGAAAAACTGGCCGGTTCGGTGGTCGGATCTGAAGCCGAGATGTTTTAATTTTTTAAATATTTTTTAATTTTTTGGATTTTAATAGATTTAACACGATTATTATTGAGTTTTAAATTTAACTATAAAATACACACATAAAATGTTTATATTAAGTTATATATATATATAACTATTATATATATTTGTGACGTCACATGATTTTTAAATACAGCCCTACTATCGACCACTAAGATAACTCACATGATTTTTAAATACAGCCCTACTATCAACCACTAAGATAACTGGTTCACCATTCGATCTCCTTCTAAAAACTTTTCATTTACTTGAAACATCACGCATAATTCCTTAAATAGCAAAACTCAAGTACACAACTACAAATAACAAACTCAAAAAACATGACCCTTCCCCACAACTAACTGCAACCCGTAACTTGGTTATAATATATTAATTTTAATTTTTTCATGCGTAAGATATAGTACGTTATGCTTATAACGTTTTATAGAAAAAATAATTTTTTTAGTTTGTAACCCAAAACTTTTAATATTGTAACGAGTTTTTACTTTTAACCCAAAACTTTTCATCTTTTGTAATTTAACCTTATAATTTTTTCACTTTCAACTTTAATCTCTTATACTTTTCATTTTTCATAAATTTATGAATTACGTTTCGTTAGACCCAACATGCATGTATGGTTCAACATTTTTACGTTCGTTCGAAATTTTGTGACTTAACACGGCGCAACATGTATGTGTGTTTCATCGTTTTTACGTCTATTTTTACCCGTTTGACAAGTTCATCGCAACACGCGGGTCCTATATCGAGTTAGTTCAATTTTTCTATGTTTTTTCGGTCTGTTTTTTTTCCGCAATTAACACACCGCAATTTCAGTGTTGGTGGTCGCTAACAGTGGTGTAATATTGGTGTTATTTAGCATGTTTTTACGCTCCACCACAACGCGGGAGCTTAATTCTAGTTTAATTTATTTCTCAACACTAGTAACTTTAAAAAATTAGAATTACTAATGTTGCAATATTGCAAAACCTATCTAACATGACGAAAGTTAGCGAGTGCTTCGGTAGAAAAAAGGTTCACTGAGCAAATCTTCGAAGCATCCGCCACCTCGGTCCATACGGCGCGAACACCATATCCTGAAAATTATACGTGATATGCTTTGCTCCTGAGTTTTGCGGTCTACTAGCAAAATTCGCATCATGAACCTTTAAAAACTGTGCAGCAATCGATGCAGACGAGGCCACCACCACATCAACAAACCCAAATCGGAGGTACATCAAAGGGCCGTACCTTTTCGCCAAGGCCGCCAACGAGTGATGTGGAATCTTACCGAGGTCCGGTAGGTTCCCGAGTATCGGCCATGGAGCGGGGCCGGGTGGGAGACGCTTAGGGTGACGTGCACATAGATTAAGTAGAACATAGCATAATAGTAAGGCAATGAAATAGGTGTAGAGTGGAATAGTCATTTTTGCTGGTTAACATACAAGGTTTGGGATAGTGAGTTGTCCGAATATATACTAATAAAATCTTTGCTTCAAACTTTCGTCGGTAAACATCTTGAATGCTCACTACTATTAAAAGAAACAATATACATACGATATGAATAATAAGGAACGTGCGTTTTAGGGTTAGGTACGAGTAGACATGCATGCGGTCCCTTTGTATTATTACTAGTGATTGATACCTTTCAATTAACGGCAAGATTGTTGATGCTGATATAATGATATACTTTGTGCTCAATAAATCAACAACATGTCCTTGTGCAACATTAATATTGGCACCACACATAGCATTCCCACAAGTAAATATGGGCCTACAAAACTTAAATGCAATTTGATCTATGCATATTGAAAGGGTAATAGAGTTCAATAGTATTAAGAGATAGTTGTTGGTATGGTCTTAGATATTTGTTTATATCACCCTAAACCATAAATTATGTAAACCATTAGTATATATTTTCCAGCATAAGGAATGGACTACTTGAAGACGATTGAGAGTGAAAGACGCTCATGTGCAACCTTTTGAGCTCCAATGTATGGTGTGCATAATTGTATACGAGTAATAACCAAAGAACAATAGATTTTTTATTGCAAGAATTGATTAACCCTAGTTTGTTTGTATACACATACATATATAGATGTCGATCAAGGCATGAATCACCACAAAATCGTTGAAACGAAATTTGCCACAAAAGAAAGTCAAAAATTCGAATCTAGACGACTCATATAGCAAGGTAAAGGAACGAGTGTGATTCACATAGCATGTCACTCGAATATGTGTGGTTCAAAGCAAGTCAAAACGAGTTTCACTAATTCATTTATCAAGTTCGAACCTTTTGGTTCAAAGAAGCAAGCCAAATCCGGTCAAGCAAGAAAGATTCGGTTAAGCAAGAAAAACTTATTAGCATGTAGGGTAGAAGCAAGTACGAAACAAGAAGAAACCATCGTTGTTGAAGTAGCAAATTTAGTGTTGTGTGTCAAGCAAGGAAGATATTAAGTCTTGCGTTGCAAGTTAGTCATGTGTGGCAAATTTAACCTATGTGGCAAGATCGAACTGTGTGTCAAGCTAGACCTATGTGACAAAGCGAGAAAGAAGACCCGTGAGGCAAAACAAAAACACGATTTACAAGAAAGAACCTGTGAATCCAAGGATCGCAATCAGGAATTATCGGTGTTAATAGGGAATCAAGTTAATGTTTGCGGAATCAACATTAACCTTGTTTAATTGTTTTAATAACTAAATATCAAATTTAATGATTAATGATTATGACGAACACAATGAGAAGAACACAATTAATAAGCAAAAGAAAAGATTTGATTCAAACATATTTTATTAAATTGATTAATGATTACAGATGAATAAATAATGAATAATAAATGCTTTGAACGTGTTGATGTTGATGTGACGGCTGCTAGGGTTTATGTTTGTGTGAATTGATGTGATGTTTGGGTTTGCCGTATTGATGCTTGGTAGTTTGTGTTTGTGTGTCTCCTTTTTTTGATGTGAAACCTAGGATCCATATTTATAGGCACATGTGTTTCAGTTAAGGAAACACCGGATCTCTTGGGATTTGCATAAATGTCTTGTTGACTTATTGGCTTGTAACACTTGCATTATTTGAATACAAGTGTTTGACCTCCGCAGCTACATAGTCTTCAGTAGGTGTTTCTTCTTCCGAAGGTACTTGTTCTTCCGAAGGTACTTTGTTCTTCCGAAGGTACTTGTTCTTCCGAAGGTGTTTGCTCATCCGCAGGAGTCTTCACTTGAACTCTTTGATTCTCTTGGACTTTAGAGTTGATTGTTCATCCGCAGAGGATCTTCGGATGATTGCTACTTGTAAGAAACATATCTACGGAAGAACAAAATGTTCATCCGTAGATGTTTCTTACACTTGGTCAATTTCAGTAATTGACCAAGAATAATGTTTGTACCCGCAATCATACACAGATCAACACACATATGGGTTAACCTATATACACAATGCATATATCAAAATAATGAATTACAATCATTCATTACAAATATTGATTAATGTTCTAAGCCTATACAAATTGATCTAGATCTTCTGTTCATAGATCTAACAATACTCCCCCTTAGGCTTAGATACTTCTAATCAGTTCTTCAAAACTGAAAGCTCCTTCAATCTTGACACCATCTTCTGTTTGAAATAAGATACTGCATCCTTTTGATCATCGTATTTGTACTTGAGCTCCATTCTGTATATCCTTTGAAGAGTCTCAAAACTTAATCCCAAGATGTCTTCTTCAGTTGTCAGAGTTTCCATAATACTTTGATAGTGAACTATTTCAAGCTCATCTTCTTCAGTGATTCTTAGTTTTGATATTCTTTAATGTTAACTCCTTTCAAAAGCCTAGCATCAAATCTTCTTCTCTTATATGCTTTTGCATGCAGTTTATCCACCTCTTCTATCATGTGCACATATAAGCATAGATCATTCTGTGCTCTTACATTTGACAGCTTTGGGAAGAATTTGTCATGCAAGTATGATGTGTAGCTGGGGTGGAGCAATTTGATCTCTACTGGGTCAAAAATTCTTATCTTTTCACCTTTCTTCCCCTCAGCATTCCTCAGTAGCACCATTTCTTTTGTCTTCTCAACATATCCCCACTCAATTATGGGAATAGTGTATTGATTTCCTGCTATGACTTTGATGGCTACTGTTTTTCTGTTAGAGTATCCAACCCTCCTTAAGAGTTCATCATCAACCATAGTAGAGGAGTTTGTGTTTGATCTTCTTTCTTTTTGAAGTCTTTTCTTATGTTCAGCATCTTCCCTCTTAGCCTCCTTCAGTACATCATCTGTAAACCTTGTTTTCATCCTACCCACTGACACAGAAAAGTCTTTTCCCCTTGGATGGATTGGATAGTTGTAGATGATTAGGCTTTGCAATTCTTTGATGTCTCTTTCAGGAAGTCTCAGTAATGCTTCTACATCATAGAAGTATTCAATTCTTCCAGATGTCCTCTTGATGATAGCACAATCCCAGTCTGGATCATATTTCCAGGCCATAATCCTATTTTCTTCCGCAGAACTAGGAGTTGTGATGTGGTCATACAACTCTATTAGGGTAGATTTTTGTTCAGTGATTTCCCTGACTGTTGTTCCTAGAGGCCATAATTTTCCAGGGATAACTGCCCTAGGCTCTCTGATCAGTTTTTCTTTCCCTTTGTGCTGATCTTTAGATTCAACAGTTATAGGATCAGCAGGGAGTTTGCTTTATTTCTCATAGGATGGGTTTAGAGCTTCAGTTCTGAAATCACTCCTGTGTCAAGCTCAACAGCCATTACGTACTCCATCATCCTCCTAAGCTCACCAACTTTTCTTCCCATAAGCTCATGTGCCTTGTAGTTGTGACCCTGTAGCCAACAGATCATAACTTGCTAAGCTTTGTTGTGTCACAGTGGCATAAATCTTTCTTGATTTTCTGAATGGCTCGAAATGTTGTGAATGCTTTATAGTCACAATTAGGAATCATGAATCTAGCCAGCTCAAACTCTTTCATCATATCTTTTATCTCACTCATGCTCATCCTCTCTACCATGTCATACGGAAAGCCATGATTTATTAGTTTCATAAACATTGAGGATATAGGCCTTCTTCCAGTATGTCTTTGGTGGTCAGCAATTCATCAACTTTTGATTCTTTGTCTGTTTTGGGAGATTCATCCTTTGTGAGCTCATTCCATTCAACATCACTCTCAGCTTCAGCATGAGATATTGGCTTCAAGGTAGAAACATCCACTAAAGGAGTGTGCTCTTGAGATGTAGATTTTGTTCTCTTAGGAGAATCTTGTACTTCAATCATTTCCTTCTTAACTGGACCCAAGTACTTCCTTTTTCTTGAATATTGAATGATTGGCATTGAAGCTTCAGTAGATTCTTTTGTTTGTTTTGATGCAGGAGCATTTGATTCAAGGGCACAGATCTTCATCTTCAGCTCATCAATCTCTTCATCTTTGCTTTTTAACACAACAGACTGGGTAGTGAGAGAGTTGTTTGCATGTTCAATTTCCAATGCCAGCTTCTCCTTTTCAGTTTTCTCATTCTTTACTAGAATCTTGAAGTTCTATAACCAGCTCATGCAATGCATCAATCACTTCATTGTTTTCTTGTATGTTCTCCCTCAATCTTTTCAGACTTGATTCTTGCTTTATCAGCTTATCATCCTTTTCTTTAATCATCCCCTTCAACTCTTGAATTCTTTGCTTTCTATTGTTAGACTTGACAACAAGCTTGTTGTATTCAACCACCAAATAGCTTTTGCTAACATGGTTGTCATCTTCACTTAGATCATCTTCATGACAGACAATTACATCAACATAGTTTGCTCCTTCTTCCATTTCTTGATGTTCAGCAGCCAACTCATCATCATGTGCTACACTGACTGAGCTTGAGCTTGATACAGCTGCTTGATCTTCTTGCTCTGCATGTTGATGTTGATGTTGTTGATGATCAGTGCTGGAGAGACTGGTTCAGTTTCATTTGAGTGGACAAGGGATTCAGTCTTGGTTAAAGATAGTTGAACTGTACTTGCTTGTTGGGCTAACTCTGTATCCCTAGTGTAAATGCTATCAGTGGATTGGTTTTCAGGGGTTGGAGGTTGTTCAAAAAGTTGCATTTGGAGTTGATTTGGTGATGGAGGGTGAATTGGAGAGATTGGTTGAGTGTTTTGACTAGCTGGTGATTGTGGTTGGGGTGATTGAGGTTGTTGGTGAATGGGTGATTAATGAGGTGAAGGTGAGACTTCCTCAGTGTTACATGTGAATTTCCTTGCCGGTCCTCCCATACCAGTTCTTGAGGAATGTTGGCATTAGGGTCAGCCACATGAGCAAACATAGGCATGTCTTTACCTTGGTATTTTCCACTTATCTTGTTGAGCACAGATCTTCCTAGATGTGCTTGAACAAACACATCACCATCTCGATCTATTCCAGGATCACTCAGCATTTATGATCAATTGCAAGAACCTTTGAAACATATACATTTTGTCAGCCTTTTGCACTCTGATGTGGTCATATAGACAGCTGAAAATGTACTTGGAGTAGTTATAAGTCCTTCCCTCAGAAACACCAATAATCCCAGATGATATGTGTCTAGAGAATGTGTCAAGCCCAGACTTCCTATTTAAGATGCACTTTAGGTACGTGTGACATAGGAATCTGTACGGCTTGCATAATCTTCATTTCTTTATTTCTCCTTTTTCAAAATCACCATCATATCCCATCAGATAGAATATCTTCTCTATGTAGTCGTTCTCGAACACATTAGGGTGACCAGCTTCTTGTTCTCCCAACTCTAGAACCCTCCTGATGGTCTGTTCATCCATCCTCAGTCTTTGATTCTTCACTTCCGCCACGATAACTTTCGATTGTCCATCTTTTTCTATTCGTGAGAAGTTCCAGAAATCAACTATATGTGATTGATGAATCACAGGCTCTACTGTTAAAGCATAGAAAAGCCTGGATCGTCGCAAGTATCTGATGATGTCCCGACATCCTTCCGACACAGAGTCGTAGGGATTTAAGAATGCACACACATCGTGCTCCCTTGCAAATCAATTAGCCATCTGTTCATAAGAATGAAGACGATTATGTTAGAACCAAGTCATCATATTTACGAATACGAAGAGTTTAAACGAAAACGATGAATCAATCAGTTCATTGCTGATGTTTATGATATGTTTTACCTTGAAATTGAGACTCGACACCAGTTTTAACCTTTGTTTGATGTTTAGGATTTGAGTAATTTGAATTCAGATAATGGAGGAATGAGGTTTTGACTAACGAACTTCTAGGTCAAAAAGGTTTTGTAAAAGTGAATAATGAATTCCAAGTCAAAAATATCATTTATACTCCCTCAGACGCATTTATTTCATTTATTTAATGAAGTGGGTCCCACTTTTCTTATTACTTATCTGGGGAAATTATTTGTTCCGCAGATTTCTGTTCATCCGTAGGACATCTGCGGATGCCTAACTTAAAACTGAAGATTTAAAGTTTGTATAGAAGTATAACTTGATTTTCCATAGGTTACCAATCTATGAAAATGAATTATACTTGTAAAATATTAACTCATTCGTAGGTTACCAATCTACGGATAGTCATATTTTACTGCCTCTTAAGTTTTGCACTGTAGCATTTGCTGATGTTTACAATGCGCTGTAGTTTCTGCTGATGCTTAAAATTCCACGTTTGAAACTTATTTTATTGTATGGTTCTAATCAACTGATATAACCATTTATTGCTATTGGACCTTGTTGACTTTGTATTCATAACAATTTTGCACAAGAAGGTTTAAAATTTAAAAGCTTCATGTATCCAAAAGCCAAGTTAGTGCTCAGGATCCAATTCCTTCATATTGACAATTCCTTTTACATGTTTGTTTTGTTAACTTATTTTCATGATTCTACTCCCTCTAAATTTTTTATTAATGATGAATGAAGGCATTTATCATAAATTTCTAAGAAGAATATCATGAATGACACATGTCTGTCCAAACAAAAAGAAATTAAACTGAACAAAATTGAAATAAGTGCTATGTACAACCATATATACACATAGAATGGGATCATACTATAACACTAAGCATCACCTAAGGAATTAATTTTTTGAAATGATACCTGATCTTAGTTCTGATTGCAAGTATTTTTGTCCACTTTAATCCATACAAGAGTATTGTATCAACTAGGCATGTTGTTTATCATGTTCATGTTTATTAGTGAGTAACTGTTATGGGCTTCACATTCAAATCACTTAGAGTTTGTCCTCCCTTTGTGAGTCAAATCATCACTCTTTCACACTTAGAAACTATGTACTTTAAGTTATAAGTTCTATCTTGAGATGCATTAGACATCTCATTAATGCATTGATGTAAAAGATCTAGATTTAATATACAGTCGATCACAGAGGATTCTTTTGAGAGCTTAGATATGATTATCATCAGGTCACCAGGTCTTTACTTAAGTAAAACAGAGGTGCCTACAACCTAGGTCTTTGTTTACACAAAACAGAGGGATGATGAGGATCATGATCTTTTCACCAGGTGGTTACAAATGTATACCATGGTGATCATACACCCAGGTCTTTGTTTACACAAAACAGAGGGAATATGATTTTCAAAGATAGATGTTATAAAGTGTTGGTACATAGTGTGCTTAGATGAGTGATTTTGTCACATCAGAATAAGACTCACTCTCTATATCCTCAAAATGAAGTTTCCCACAAACAATCACTTTGCATTATGTTTGGCATGCTCTTAGTGTAGTTTCCACTCAAGATGAACCTACTCACATATCAAGTAACTTGATCAGATTTTAATGATATTTAAGAATTCAGGTAGAAGCAAAGGCATAGTGTACTATCATTTCCCAAACATATGTCATGCTGAATTAAAATACACAGAAAGAAAGACAATATTTTTATTCCAAGCTTCGGAAGACGCTTCAGAAATTTCTTCCGAAGGTAAATTGCTTTTGGAAGAAAATTGTACTAAGACATAAATTTCTTCCGAAGGTAATTATAAATCTTCCGAAAGAAATTTTTTTTATTACTATTTACAAGAACAGACACATGTTTTTCTTTGGTTTTCATAATGATTAATCTAAGTTAATCATGCCCAGAGACTCAATTAGAAAATTAAATCTAACTGAATCAAAGGCTTTAGTGAATAAATCTGCAAGTCGATTTGTTGTATGCACTTTGACTAACTTGATTAAACCTTTTTCTGCGCAATCTCTCAGAAAATGGTATCTTATTTCAATATGATTTGTTTTACTATGTTGCACTGGATTAGCAGTGATAAACATAGCTGCTGAATTGTCAATATGAATTGGAGTTTGAAGGAAATTGTAACCATAATCAAGTAATTGGTTTTGCAACCAAAGGACTTGAGAGCAACCAGCTGAAGCAGCTATGTACTCGACCTCAGCTGTGGATACAAATACATTTGTTTGCTTCTTGCACTGCCATGAAACTAGTCTTGGTCCTATGAATTGACATCCACCAGTTGTGGATTTTCTGTTGTTGTTGCATCCTCTAAAGTTACTATCTGAATATGAGTAGAGAGTGAAATCACCATCCTTTGGATACCAAAGTCCAAGGGCTAGTTTTCCTTTGAGATATCTAAAAATTCTCTTCACAACATTTAGATGAGACTCTTTTGGATCTGATTGGTACCTAGCACAAACAACAAACATAATGTCAGGTCTACTGGCAGTTAAATACATAAGTGATCCTATCATTTATCTATATAATCTTTGATCAACAATTTTTCTTGTAGGATCAGGTACAATCTTTTCAATTGCTGAGGCTGATGTTTTGCATGAAGATGTATCAGCAAGGTTGTACTTCTTCAATATTTGATGTATGTATTTTTCTTGATTAATGAAAATGCCATTTGTCTTCTGATGAACTTGTAGACCAAGAAAGAAAGTTAATTCTCCCATTGAATTCATCTGAAACTCAGATTTCATCAACTCTTCAAAGTTTACACACAATCTCTTGTTAGTTGATCCAAATATAATGTCATCAATATAAACTTGAACCACTAAAAGATCTTGATGTTCTAGTTTGAGAAAGAGATTCTGATCAATGGTTCCCTTTTTGTATCCATGCTTGAGCAAGAAAGTTGATAATGTTTTATACCACTTTCTTGGTGCTTGGTGAAGACCATACAAAGCTTTATTAAGCTTGTATACCCTGTGTGGGTAATGAGGATCTTCAAATCCAGGAGGTTGTGATACATAGACTTCTTCTTCAATTTTCCATATAGGAAAGTACACTTGACATCCATTTGATAGACAGTGAACTTCTTATATGATGCATAAGCTAGGAATACTCTTATGGCTTCAATTCTTGCAACTGGCGTAAAAACTTCATCATAGTCTATTCCTTCTTCTTGTGTGTAACCTTGTGCAATTAACCTTGCTTTGTTTCTCATAATTATACCTCTATCATCAAGTTTATTTTTGAAGAGCCATCTTGTTCCAATTGGATGTTGGCCTTTAGGTAAATCAACTAGATTCCAGACTTTCTACTTTCTGAATTATTGAAGCTCTTCTTGCATAGCTTCAATCTAGCTATTGTCCTTTAGCACATCTGTGATGTTTGGAGGAACCACTTGTGAAAGAAAACAAGTGAAAAGACAGATGTTGGCAGCTCAACCTTGGCTTCTTGTAGTTCTTTTATCAAGATCACCAATAATGTTGTTTACTAGACGAGTCTTATGAATTCTTGTTGTTGGAGTTTATTCAACTGGAAGAGAAGATTCCAAGTTAGTCATATTCATTGATGCAGACGGATCCAATCTAGTTGATGAATTTAGGAAGTAGTCAAAGTGTTCCTCCTGTTCATCATTGGGTATGGAGTGGTCTTCCTAAGTTTGAACATCAGAAGCATCATTAATATCTTTCGTAGGAACTTCTCCGGAAGCATTTTGTTCTTCCGTAGGAGTTACAGGAGCTTCTACGGATGGTATATGAGGACTTGATAAATCATTTCCAATGTTTGTTGTATCTTCTTGAGAGCATGGAATAGCTACTGAGACATTATTCATATCTCCGGATACACAAAGTACATCTGCGGATGCAGAGTCAGTAGCTGCTGATGAAGTGTTTCCATCTGAGGATGTGCATTCAGTTTGCTGGACTTGTACAACATCATTGACATTATTTGTTGTTCCTTGTTCCATGATACTTGATGTGTGTATCCTTGGAGGATCAGCAGATAATGACACTTCATTCATATTTGGGGGAACAAATGGATAACATGTATCATCAGATCCTGCATTATTCAAATAACCATAGTTAAATGAGTTTGTTAGTGCATCTATATCAAACAACCATGATGATCCTTTTACTGATTTAGGAAATAAGGATTTATCAAATGATACATTAGGAGTTTCTTCCACAATGTTATGTTGTGGACTGTAGATCCTATAAGATTTAGATGTTGAAGAATATCCAACAAAGAAACCATCATAGGCTTTTTCAGAAAATTTTCCCAATTGTTCTTTTGTGTTTAAAACAGATACATGACACCCAAAAGCTCTAAGATATCCTATGTAAGGTTTTCTTTTAAATAAAAGCTCATAAGGTGTTTTATTATGTTCTTTGATAATTAATGTCCTACTTTGAACATTGCATGCTGTATTCACTGCTTCAGCCCAAAAAGTGATTAGCAATTATGAATTAGCTAGCATTGTTCTTGCTACTTCAATAAGTGTTCTGTTTCTTCTTTTAGCAACTCCATTCTGTTGTGGAGTTCTTGGTGCACTGAATTGTCTTGCAATACCTTTATTACTGCGAAAGGAATCTAAGTCAGCATTAACAAATTCAGTCCTATTATCACTCCTGAAAATTTTAACTTTTAAATCAAGTTGATTCTCAATCTTGATGACAAAGTCAATTAATGTTTCTGATGTTTTACTCTTTTATTTTAAGAAGAAGACCCATGTGAATCTAGTGAAATCATCAACTGTCACCAAACAATATTGCCTCTTTCCAATGTTCATCATATTGGTTGAACCAAACAGATCCATGTGAAGCAATTTGAGTGGTGTAGTGTTTGTATTCATAATTTTGGATTTATGAGACACTCTATGTTGTTTTCCTTTATAACAAGAAGGACAATGGTTTGAACAATAAAACTCTTTCTTTGACAATCCAATAATTAAGTCATTTTTTTACCAATTTGTTCATGTTCTTCATGTTAGAATGAACAAGCCTTCTATGCCACAATTGAGATTCATCTTCTGATGACTTAGATAGGAGGCATGTTTCATGTCTTGTGAGTGAAGTGTTGTTCATATCCAAAACATATGTCTTTCCTTTTCTTGATGCTTTAAGAAGGATCCTAATTTCTGGAACAGATAAATCTGGCTTAAGAATGTAACAGTTAGTGTTATTAAATAATATGGTATAATTTTGATCACAAATCTGAGACACACTCAGTAAATTATATTGTAAATTTTCACAGTAGTTTACTTTCTCAAATTTGAGCACACTATTAGTTACCATTCCTTCACCAACTATTTTACCTCCCTTCTTATCCCCATCAAATGCCACATATGAGGCATTTTATGCTTCAAGTCATGAAGAAGTGAACAGTTTCCTGTCATATGCTTGGAACAACCACTGTCAACATACCACTTGTTGTGAGCTCTCCAAGATTGTTCCTGCACACAGAAAGAAATCTGTTAGAATTGACAACCCAAGCCTTAATGATCTTGGGTTTCCCAGCAGTGTCTAAGATTGTTACTCCTTCATGAATAAATCTTGAAGTTTTATATTAATTTTAGTTTTGTTTGATTCATTCTGAGTTGTTTCAGGTGAGGATGATTCTGTTGAAGATGAGGTTGTTGAACTAGGTCCTGGTTTCTCAATCTCTTCTTCATTCACCTTATTTTTGTTGGTTTGATGCTTTGGTTTTGATAATGAATCTTGATTGTTGAAAGTTTCATTATCTTTTGATTTTGAATGAGGTACATGAGTTCCCTTTTCAAAATTATCAAAGAAAGCATCTTCATCATTTGTTTCTTTTTCAGTCAAATCCACCCTTTTATGAGGTGTTATTGATTGCTGAAATGTTGTTCTTTTCTTCAAAGGTTGAACATCAGTGGATGTTTTCTCCTTTGGTTTTGGCTTTTGTTTTTCTTGTGGCTTCTTCATTTTTGAATCTTTTTCACAATCAGTAGATTGACTGTCTGATTCAGCTTTATCTGATTGTTTCTTCTTTGTGCTCTTTGTCTTGTTCGTTTTGTTGAAATAACATTCCTGAGTTGAATGATTATTTTTGTTACAAATAGCACAATGTTTGTTGAAGTAGCAGTCAGATGTCATGTGATTGTTCATATTGCAAATAAAACAATAACTACTGAAGTAACAATCTTCAGTATTGTGGTTTTTTATGTCACACCATTTGCAATACATCTCCTCTGAATCTTTGTCAGAATCAGTTACTTTCTTCTTCTTTGTCAATTTCTGAGGCTTTGTATCCTTTTCCAGTTTTGAAGTTGATTTATCCTCTTTCAGCTGTTGAGGCTTTGATTTGTTTGCTGCTAATTTTGCCTTCCGTAGATCATCTACTGAATCAGTAGATTTGGTTTCCAGCATATCTTCTACTGAAGAAGGTTTCTTCTTCCGCTGAGGATCAGCTGATTGCTTCTTCTTTCCTTTATCTACCGAAACTGTGTGTACTGCCTCAGTAGGTACACACTTTTCAGTTTCTTCATTTGAAGATTTTTGTTGTTGATGAAGTTCTTGAAGACCTTCATTTAGCTGAGCTATTCTCTTGCAAATAGTCTTCAGCATGTTTCTTTGTTTTGGAGGATATGGCAACTTTGTTTCTTCAAGAACTTTGGGAATGAATGTTTTTTCAAGGACTTTTGGAATGTTTGTTTCAATAACAACATTCTTACCAATGTTCAGTAGATCATCATCATGTTCATCAGAATCATCCAAGTCATCACACTCATCAAAGTCAAATTCTGAGTCATTTTGATTAATCTTTTCTGATTCAGAAGACTCAGTTTCATTCACCTCAGTTTTATTATGAATAACTTGTTGATTAGAGTTTGTTTCAAACTTGGTGCTTGGCACAAAATGATTTGACAAGTTATTTGTCATTGATTCAGGTAAAGGTGAGTAATTATTGTTTATAGGAGGTGCCACAGCATTATATCCCAACCCATACATGTTCTTTGATTCAATATGAGAATTTAACAATTTCTCATACTGCTGAGATGAAAGTTGAAACTTCTGAAGTTTCACTTCAGTTGATGCATGATCAGCCATGGATTTAGTTAAGGAAGTGGTCAGATGCTCAACTTGTGCTTTTAAACTGTAATTTTTTGAAACAAGTTTATCTAAATCCTTTTGTAAAGAGTTAATTTTGATTTGATAAAATTTATGTTCTCTTACATGAGATTCATTCAAAATCATTGTTTCTTTAACTTTATCAGCCAGTTGTTAAGCATGGACTCTGTATCTTTCAACTTCCTCAACACATATTAATGAACATAACCTATCTCTTACCTCTCTAGCCATAGGTGGAACTTTGTTTTCCATGTGATCCATTAAAGCTTGATTTTCTTCCAAGACTTCCTTCTTATACATACTCCAGTCACAGGTTCCATCTTGAAGTATGATCAGCCTAGTTTCTTTAGAGTTACTTGTTCCTGCTGATGTATTTGTGGCTGGTGGGGATGAGTTGGTAATTTGTGGTTGTCTGAAAGATCTTTGAGATGATGATGGTTGGTGAGACTAATGTTGCTGATGTTGTGTCAAATCAGGATTTGATTGTTGATTGCATTCTCTAGAAAAGTGTCCATAGAGATTGCACTTGAAGCATCTTACCTTTGACTTATCAACACCAATCTTTGATGATTTACTTGTAGCAACCAAATTTTTATTTCTCCTGAGATATTGTTTGGCTCTATAAGCAATCATTGCCATTTGCTATTGTAGATCCATCTCCTGCACTACATCTGGATGTAATTCTTCCAAGTCTTGCTGGCAAATGTTGGCAGATGTTAATGAGCTTCCCAGGTGAGCTTGAAAACTTGAACTGAAAGCTGCAAAAGCTGCTTTTTGTTCTTCAGAGTCCAAAATGACAGTAATGGCCTCTGTTTGGTTGTTATTTGATGAAGACTTTGCTGATGATGTATCTCTTCGATCATCAGTTCTTCCTTTATCTTTTCTTGACTTACTTTGAGAAGATTTCTTTGAAGGCTTTGATGCATAGAAACTTACTTCCTCTTCATCTTCATCTTCACTCAAAGTACAAGAGTTATCACTATCATTGTTAGAAATAAAGGCACTTCCAACACTTTTTGTTTCATTAAAGTGATAGGGTGAGACATGTGTTCTCACACTCTTGTTTCTTGATTTTTCATCCATTTCAAGAGCCTCAACATTAGCTACCAATGTATCTAAACCAGTTGCTTTGAGGTCAATGGTGTTCTTGAACATGGACACAGTTTGCATCCAACTTTCAGGCAAAGTATGGAGCATCTTCTTGTTTAATTCCTCATTTGTGTATTTCAATTCCAAGATATTCATCTCGGTTACAAGTTGCATAAATCTATGGAGTTCTTGAGGAATTGATTCACCCTCAATATGATGAAAAGTTTCATATTGTGAACGAAGGGTGTCCTTCCTAATGCTTCTGATGTCATCAGTCCCTACACAGAGTGTATGAAGAATCTTCCACAAGGAATTTGCTGTTTTATAATTCTCACACCTGCTTAATATTTCTTCAGGTAAAGGCATACTAAGTAAGCTGTATGCCTTAATATCGACTTTAACCTTCTTAATATCATCAGGTGACAGATCCTTTGTACTTATGGGTTGATTATTGTCATTATAATCTGGCCCAAGAGTGGGTGGAATATAAGGACCTTCAGTTATTGACACCCATAAGTCAGAATCTGTATAATTCACATGTTTTGATTTGTTGAATCAAAATTTTGTTAATGTATTTGTTCAAATAAACTTGAACAATTTATGAATGTCAATCAATAACCAAGATCTACTATTCAATTGATTTGAATATTGACCCAAGTTAATCAAGCAATGAAACAGTACTTGCTGAAGGACAATTCACTGTTTTAATCAATTCACACAAAAACAATTTGCTTAAAAACAATAGATCTAATCAGCAAAAACTGACAAATCTAGTGAAACAAGCAAACAATTAAACACTATTAACACTGATACATCAATCGATCTAAATATATTAACACTGACAAATCTCTGATACCACCTGTGAATCGAAGGATCGCAATCAGGAATTATCGGTGTTAATAGGAATCAAGTTAATGTTTGCGGAATCAACATTAACCTTGTTTAATTGTTTTAATAACTAAATATCAAATTTAATGATTAATGATTATGACGAACACAATGAGAAGAACACAATTAATAACCAAAAGAAAAGATTTGATTCAAACGTATTTCATTAAATTGATTAATGATTACAGATGAACAAATAATGAATAATAAATGCTTCGAACATGTTAATGTTGATGTGACGGCTGCCAGGGTTTATGTTTGTGTGAATTGATGTGATGTTTGGGTTTGCCGTATTGATGCTTGGTTGTTTGTGTTTGTGTGTCTCCTTTTTTTGATGTGAAACCTAGGATCCATATTTATAGGCACATGTGTTTCAGTTAAGGAAACACCGGATCTCTTGGGATTTGCACAACTGTCTTGTTGACTTGTAACACTTGCATTATTTGAATACAAGTGTTTGAGCTCCACAGCTACATAGTCTTCAGTAGGTGTTTCTTCTTCCAAAGGTACTTGTTCTTTCTGTGAAGTCACTGGATCGGTAGACATCCGAGCATGTTCTTGACAGAAGGAAACAAAATCAAAACCAAGAGACAAACAATAAACACGATCTATAATAAAATGGTTTCATTGATAAAACCTAATGATTACAAGATCGTTACAACATAAGAATCAAGACTCTTGGCAAGGGGAGATCGAGCATGATCTCCCCTCTCATCCGGCAACCCCAGGCTCCGGGTAGACTCCCTCTCCAATCCTCAATCTCTCTACACATTGAAACTGGTATATATAGGCCTCGGCCCATATTAGATGCGACTAGGCCCATTCGTGCGATTGGATCATGCGTATGGTTCAATCGTACGACTGGACCATGCGTATGGTTCAATCGTGTGACTGGACCATACTTATGGTCCAGTCTTACGAATGGCCAATCGCATCTCTCAGTCGCACAACTGGCCCATTAGCAAGGCTCAGTCGCACGACTGAGTCTCATTCGCATATGCTCCTACGAATGACCCAGTTTCATGTGTTTACAATATATCAGGTGTATTACATTAAGCCTAGACTATTCAACAAGCGACGGACACACTATATATGACAATATATGCTCCAACAAATTCCCCCTTGGACGTTGCTTGCGCATAGTAGATAACACCTCTTACAATCTTCAGTCAATATTTGCTCTGGTTGTCAATAGAATCAAACGAAAAACCATATTGCCAACGTTGTTGATCCGTCAGGTTGCTACAATGACCCTGAAAATGAATTTAGGCACAATAGCTTTCGTTTACTTTGAAGAACACCATCATAGCAGCAAGATTCCCCATATGACTGATTTTTTCCAGATAATGACATGAATAGTTTTCCATTGCTTCAATCTTCACACAGGCTAACATGATTAACATTAACACCTACAGAAATTCCCCCTCACATTCAGCATATCCCAATATATAAACGTTGTGCTCTCTTGCGTCTTCATACAGTGTATTGGGCAAAAGGTAGAAGGTTCCAATCCACAGCTGACAATCTCAACCAAATCAGCATGCATGTAGGTTCTTCATCGGAAACCGGCTCACATCATCACTTTCTGATTGCGTCTTTAATCTCTCTATACATGGATTCCCTCTAAGAATGAGAATCCTCTCTGTGCGGATAGATATAACCTGATTGGCCCATAAATAGTCAGATGCTCCTGACTACCCCACAAAATCAGCACCGACTGCTGACATCTTCTCTTCTCTCTTTCGTGTTCCAACTTCATTCACCTATTCTGGAAGTCCGACGAATAATGGGGTATACATCAAACTTATTTGACAAAAGAATCTCAGGGTGAATGTGCTTTGCTCATCCTCAAATCTGTGCAAAAGGTAGTTCCAGACTCTTTTTCTTTTTTTTTTTGGTCTGGAACACCGTTCATTCGTATGACGTGGACGACAAATATCACATTCATGTGAATGGATGATACGAATGATATATTCGTGAGACTGGTCATAAGACTGGTCTAGTAGCATGATTGGTCATAAGACTGGTCCAGTAGCATGACTTGTCATAAGACTGGTCCAGTAGCATGACTGGTCATAAGACTGGTCCAGTAGCATGACTGGTCATAAGACTGGTCCAGTCGCATTCCAGTCGTACGAATGGTCCATTAGCATGGTCCAGTCGCACGAATGGTCCATTAGCATGGTCCAGTCACACGAATGGTCCATTAGCATGGTCCAGTCGCATGAATGGTCCATTAGCATGGTCCAGTCGCACGAATGGTCCATTAGCATGGTCCAGTCGCACGAATGGTCCATTAGCATGGTCTAGTCGCACGAATGGGTCTGCACGCAGATTTTCAGATCTGCAGCCGCCAAAGCTGCCAAAAACCCTAATTTGATGAATTTTACATGAACCGAAACAAAATAGACATCATCAGATTCGCAAGGGTCATAGGAACGTGGTTTCGAGTTCGATTTTAACATAGAAACAACACACGTAACAAGATCTGAGTAAAACACGAAGAACACGAAGTGGGTTTAACGTCAAGAATCTAAAATAGATCCAGAAATCAAGAGCTCGGGTTGCTAGAATGATTGTTAGATCATTCCAGCAGTAACCGGCTCTGATACCAATTGTGAAGTCACTGGATCGGTAGACATCCGAGCATGTTCTTGACAGAAGGAAACAAAATCAAAACCAAGAGACAAACAATAAACACGATCTATAATAAAATGGTTTCATTGATAAAACCTAATGATTACAAGATCGTTACAACATAAGAATCAAGACTCTTGGCAAGCGGAGATCGAGCATGATCTCCCCTCTCATCAGGCAGCCCTAGGCTCCGGGTAGACTCCCTCTCCAATCCTCAATCTCTCTACATATTGAAACTGGTATATATAGGCCTCAGCCCATATTAGATGCGACTGGGCCCATTCGTGCGATTGGACCATGCGTATGGTTCAATCGTACGACTAGACCATGCGTATGGTTCAATCATGCGACCGGACCGTACTTATGGTTCAGTCTTACGAATGGCCAATCGCATCTCTCAGTCGCACAACTGGCCCATTAGCAAGGCTCAGTCGCACGACTGAGTCTCATTCGCATATGCTCCTACGAATGACCTAGTTTCATGTGTGTACAATATATCAGGTGTATTACATTAAGCCTAGACTATTCGACAAGCGACGGATACACTATATATGACAATATATGCTCCAACACTTTCGAAGGTACTTTGTTCTTCCGAAGGTACTTGTTCTTCCAAAGGTACTTGTTCTTCCGAAGGTACTTTGTTCTTCCGAAGGTGTTTGCTCATTCGCAGGAGTCTTCACTAGAACTCTTTGATTCTCTTGGACTTTAGAGCTGATTGTTCATCAGCAGAGGATCTTCGGATGATTGTTACTTGTAAGAAACATATCTACGGAAGAACAAAATGTTCATCCGTAGATGTTTCTTACACTTGGTCAATTTCAGTAATTGACCAAGAATAATGTTTGTACCTGCAATCATACACAGATCAAGAAACATATGGGTTAACCTATATACACAATGCATACATCAAAATAACGAATTACAATCATTCATTACAAATATTGATTAAAGTTCTAAGCCTATACCAATTGATCTAGATCTATTGTTACTAGATCTAACAGAACCATTTGACTCTATTAGAAAGATTAACAAATAACAATCAAATCCATGCAAGAATCAAACAAGTAAATGTGATTGTAGATATTAGAAGTTTTAACATGCAAAAGGAAAAGGAATGTATCAAATTGCTAGAAGGAAGAAGAAAGTGACCTTATCTATGAGAAAAATCCAACACTATTATGATGGTATGAGATGATGAATCAGAAGTTAAGGGGAAGAATTTTAGAATTAATTATGAATTAATCCTAAGTTTAGTATTAACCTAAGATATGGTAGTTATTAACTGTTTATGGTCATGTATAAGTAGAATGCTTTGTGATCAAATAAAGTTTAGTTGCTAATTTTCATTTTCCCTCCATATTATTCCCAACATGTTTATCAAACTCATCGATTTAATATGCATCATGCCTATTTAATTATTACTAGTGGCTAACCTTTGTGTTACGGCATAGTGAACAATTTACAAGTCTATACTTGTTATATTTTACTTAATTTTTCAATTGTTTTGTTTTATGGTTTAAATCTCTTACACTACTTATGATTATTATCATATGTTAGAGCTAACACATTGTTACAAAACTAATTAGCATTAACAAGAATAGTTGAATGACTCAACTTTTAAGTAAACATAAGTGTTGAACATGATTAAAGTTTAACGAATATTTTTCAAGTAACTACATGAATGAATGTGAATGAGGAATCTTGTTCGATTAATTAATCGTGAATGTTCGGAAATATGTTTGTTAACAAAAACAAAGTATTGTTGGCCATTTTTTTGGATTGCATCTAGCAATAAATAAGCGAACACAGGGGTTGTTGGGGTGGTGATCGTGGATGGTTGTATTTGGGTGTTGATATGTGGGAGCAGATTTAGGGGTCGGGTCAATGGGTTGGAGAATTGGGGTAGAATAACAAGGCGACTTGAGGTAGTCCAACATATGATTGCTTAATCTTCCAAAATCCATGACACATGCGACATGGTGGTAGTTTGGCGGAGCTTGAACAAGGCGGCTTGATGGTTATCATAAGTGGAAAGGCCAAATTGAATTTTTAAAGAATGTATGAAGGCTTTTCATGTGGTCAACAATAGGTTGTTGTGAAGATACTTATGCCAAATTAGGGTGTCACAAGAAAGGTTAAAGGATACCATAGGTAAACTTTATGATGGGTCAATTTTGTAAAACGTAAAGTATTTATCTGCTAAGCCAATTTACGAGGTTAGTTTCATCAAACGTAGCGAGGGAGAGCTTTGGAGGTTATGTGCAAGTGTTGGCGGTGGCATGGGGTAGTGTCGGAGGCTTTTGAGTCGGGTTTCATTAAAGCGATAATGAGAGCTTGTTAACATATAAATTGCATTGGATCTATTAAAATCATGCAAAACCTTCAATTGTTTTAAAATTTTCTTTTAAATACATGTTTTCCTTAAATATTAATAACTGTTTCCACTTTCATTAAACAATTCTGAAATTCAAAATTTCAAATTCTCATTTTCATACAGAATTTTGATTTGATTTTTAGATAACAATCTTATTACAATTAGTCTATTTATACATACTAATAAAAAACTAATTTGAATGCCACGTAGCCTTTTTCTAAAGTGTCCACTTAAGATTTGTTCAACTATTATCAACACCATAAACCTATTATTTTAAGGGTATGATTATACTATAAAGTGGATTTAACCTAAATAGTATAAGAAAAATTATGAGCTTGACACGTGTCATTCTGTTATTTAAAAATGATGTCATTTAGGTCATTGTGTCAAATAACTCTTCCTTAACTCTAAGCATTTTAATCAGAGTAAGACCTGAAGACATAACCTTTTAATATTTACATGTTACAAGTAACTCAGTTTAAACAGTTAAGCTAAAAATCATTGGTTTCCATACGAGTATCTATTTAATGATTCTCATATTCTTGGTTCTCATATTCATTGACGCGTATTTTACTTTAGTTTTTTCAGTTGCAGTTTATTATTAATTTAGTTTTAGTTTAGAATTCAATTTAATTAGTATTCTAAACGAATAATTAAGTTTCAAGTTTGAAGTATTATTTTAGTTCATGGGTCAAATCAATAAAATTAAATTAAAATAGTTGTATAATAAATTATAAATTCTAAGTTGCAACTAAATATAATCTATTGTATCTAATAAAAAAAGTTACTTTTGTCACTTGTCATTCTTTTAACTCATATTTTTGCCACATGTCCTTCTTATATACATCCTTATATAATTTTCCCTTTAAAAGGGTATTATAGTAATTTAAACACTCAAACTAATTTATCTCTTATTAAAAATCAATTTATTAATTGCTATGTTTTTTTTCTCTTATCTAATTTTTTAAGTGTTGATACATATGTTCCTAGTTTATGTGCTTATTGTAAAAGTCTGTCATGACATACATACGTGTAATGAAACAATGTAATAATATATGATTTGTGCTTTGATGTTTACTTATATCTGATTCATATATATAAATTTATTATATAGGTTTGAAGTTGTTATATGATGATTCATGCTAATGGACCATACTTATGGATCATACGCATGAATACATCATGTTAATGAACCAGTCGCACGACTGAACCGGACGACTGGATCAGTCGTACGAGTGAGACATAAGATTGACTCAGTCGTGCGTATGAATCAGTCGCATGGGTCCGTCGCACGACTAAACCATGCTAATGGTTCAGTCGCACGAATAAAAACTGCAAACCTATAAATACCACTTAATTCGTGGAAAAACGTAACTTTTGACATATACTCATAACCTTGCCGTCCAGAGCATCCAGAAAACCTATTCCAAGTTCATAGTTTGCATCTGATCGTTTTCTACTCATTCTTAACGTTTCTTTAATTGTTAGATTGATTGGGATTGCGTTCTCACTGATTGGATCGCCAATCAAATAGGATTCCGCACTATTTGATCTGGTTTCACGCATTATCAGTTAGTATTCCGTACGTACACGGTCCTGACAAGTGGTATCAGAGCTTTGGCTCTTGATTTTGCATGTGATTCGATTAGTCTTGGTGTAAAAATCACGTTTCTCATTCAAAGGAGTCACCTTTTTTGAGTAAAACAGTGTTTTCGACGTCTCCAGGTCTCAAAGTTTACATTTTTGGCATACAGCAGATTAAGGTTCTTGAAAAATCGTGTTTTTGTGTCAAAGTGTCAAAAACCTTCGATTTTGCAAAAACAGCAGCCTTCAGTCGCACGAATAGCTCATTCGTACGATTGAACCCATTCGCACACTTCATCCGCACGACTGAACCCCAGTCACATCCTTCATTCGCACGACTGAACCACTTCAGTCGTTTGAGTCCATTCGCCTTGTCCATACGTACGACTGAATCCAATCTAATGATTGAATTCATTCGCACTCTTCATTCGCACGAGTGATCCATACGCATTGTTCATTCGCACGATTGAAGTTGTCCTGTTCTCAAAGTACAAAGTTCATACAAATGGAAGATCAGTTTTCAGCGTTTACTGCCGGGAAGGACTCACGCATCCAGAACCTTCTGCTTCTGGAGAATGAGGTTGGAAATCACAATAAACCGCCTAAGCTTATAACGTTGGATGACTATCCACAATGGAAACAACGGTTCGAGATCTACCTAAATGGAGTGGACCCAAATCTCTGGCTCTTATAAAGACTGGTTACACGGTACCAGTAAGTGCAAATGGAGTAAAGTTAACATTAGGTGGAATGAGCGAGGCTTAGAAGATTCTTTACAATGCTGAGAAGAAAGTTTATGCCCTGCTGACTCAGTCAATTCCGAAAGACATATTTCACCAATTTTCTGAGAACAAGCAGGCCAAAAAGTTATGGGATGCATTATAGAAGAGGTACGAAGGGAATGCAACGTTAAAGGCATTGAAGGCTAAGGCTCTCAAGAAGGAGTTTGATAATTTCTCTCCTATAGGAAACGAGAGCTTGTATGACATCATCGACAGGTTCTACCATCTTATGAGTGAGCTACACACTCATGGGGTAACGACGTCTATGGAAGATAAAGTTTCAAGCTTTGCAAATGGGCTGCCAGAGAAATGGGATTCATTTGTGTCCAACCTGAGAGAAAACAACATACTTATTACGTTGGACATAAATGACTTCATCTTGAAGTTAAGGGAGGAGGAACTGAGAATGAAGTACAAGTCAAAGAAAGGATCTTACGTTCAGAATCCTTCACTATATAACTCAGCTCCCACTCAAACTGGTTCAGGAGCACCACTTCAAACTACCTTTGTGTCTAGTTCAATAGCTCCTTCCCAAACCACTGCTTCAGGATCAGAAACGTCAGGGTCATCTTGCACCCAAAATATAGTACCTGAAGCCAATACAACGAATTTGAAGACCAAGAATCTCGGTAATGTCTCAGTGAAAGTTGCAAATGAGCATATGGATCTTCTAGCAGCAGTGGTCCAATCAGATGATGGTTTAGTTGCTCAGAAGATTGGAAATTGTCATATTGCAGATGAAGACTATGAGCAGGTTGATGAGAACGAGCTGGAAAGAATGGATATCATGTGGGCTCTAGCAAGTGCAGTTAGACGAGCTAAAAAGTTTGTCAAGAAGACGGGGCAGAATCTAGTAGCCATGAAAGATACGACTTTTGGTTTCGACAAAACCAAGGTCACCTGCTTTAATTATGGTGAAAAGGGATATTTTAAACGTGAATGCGTGAAGCCCAAGAAGACGGAAAATGGTAACGCATTTCCTACTTTCAACCGTCAAGACAAAGACATGGTTGGAACTAGTTCTTCAAGTAAAGAGACTAAGGCACTAGCTGCTCAAGATGATGAAGGACAAGACTGGTCTTTCCGTTTTGTCTCTCCTAGAGAATCAAACATTGCTTGTGTCGAAGCATTGGATGATGGGTCTGCTAGTGAAGGTGATATTGCAGCTGAGCAAGCTATGTCAGATTCAGAAGAAGCTGTAAACGTGATAAATCACGTGATTGAGGAAGAGCTCAGAGCAACATGTTCAGAAACTCCAACCACAGAAGAGTCAACCTCTGCATTGATGGCTGATTCAACTGACTCCTCACAGGTAAGTTCCTTAGATCATCTATTTAATAAACATGTGTGTTCCAAATGTGAAAAGTTTAGGTAAAGCATTGATCTAAAATTTGCTAGGTTATTAGAACACAATGATAACTTAGTAAATGACTTACAACTCTGCACTGAAGCTAATCGGATATTAAAACAAAATGAGTGCAGTTTTAAAGAAAAGATAGAACTTTTGGGTAAACAACTAAGGGAAACCGAGGTTGTTGCCTTAAATCGATCTAATGATATCAATTTTTATTTAAATTCATTAGAGGAAACCAAAAAGGAGAAAGCAGTTTTGGAAGTCGAGGTTAATTCATTTAAACAAAAACTGCATAGTTGGGCTAGTTCTTCTCACATAGTACAGAACTTAGTGAAAGAACGAAACAATGGGGAAGGTTCGGGATACAAAGTTGTGCCACCATCACATGAGATACTTTTGAATACAAAATGTAGACCTATTAATAACAATCCAATTAAGGATCATGTGGTGTCTACTCCTCTAGTTAGTGATCCTGATTCCACAAGTAAGACTGTGAAATCTGACACTAAACAGAAGGAGGCTACTTTGAAAGCAAAAGGCAAAATGCCAGTTGAGAATTTGGATGATGCATTCAAAGGGTTAATGTAAGGTCAGGTTCACCAACGTCCATTTCAGAACACAAACTGACTAAACCGTTTAACCACAAACGTATTAATCATCAAAGTCCAACCAAAGTGCAAGTTAAAGATGTTAAAAATGTTAAAACAATTCAGTTTGTTAATAATGATGAAACATCTAAAAGAGCAGTGACAAAACCAAACCAGAAACACCTCACACCTTCACTAAACTCAACATCACACAAAAGTGTTCCTCAATCTGTAGAAGGGAGATCTTGCTACAATTGTGGAAAACGAGGACATATTTCTCCTAATTATCCTTATTATCAGACTCCCAGACAGAAAATTGAACTTGATGATACAAAATCAAGTTCTTCGAAAAGGAGTTCTATTACTTCACCAAAGAGAATTAATGAACCTAAAGTTCAAACTGTAAGCCAGTCGTTTGTTTATCACAAACAGGCCTTACACAAAACTGACTTATGGAAAGAAAAGTCAAGTCCATTGTCTGATAATGAGAACAATAAGAAGAATGATATGCCCTCACCCTCAAATGGATAGTGGGTTGAGTTTATGATGTGTGATTCCTCTATGTCACCCAGGCAAGTTAAGGCTTGGGTCCCAAACCTAAACTGACCATTTCCTTTTAATGTGCAGGGTGTCTGTTACAATGCCATCATAAATACCTGGATTGTTGATAGTGGGGCGTCTAGGCACATGACCGGGAACCTGTCTCTCCTTTTCAATGTCAAACAAATTAAAAGGGGACATGTATCATTTGCTGGAAATAAAGGAGGATACATCACCGCTCAAGGCGAAGTGGGAAACCAGAAAGTCAAGTTCGATAAGGTCAACTAAGTTCAACAACTACAGAATAACTTGCTTTCAGTCTCCCAGATCTGTGACAAAGGATTCAGAGTTATTTTTGACAACAAGAAGTGCTACGTATTGAAGAAGGATTACATTATCCCGGAGGACAAAATCTTAATGTCAGCTTCAATATATAATGACTTATATGTCTTGGATCTATCAAAAGCCTCCACAACCGATCATAAAGTTCAATGCTTCTTGTCAAAGGCAACAAAGAGGGATTCAATCTCCTGGCATAGAAGAATGGGACACATCAATCCAGGGAAGATGAATCATCTGATCCAGAATGATTTAGTGAATGGAGTAAATGTCAAGAATTTTCAACTTCTGGATTTTTGTGTAGCGTGTAAGAAAGGTAAACAGTCCAAGAAGTCTCACAAAGCAAAGAAAGTTAATTCCATTGACCTGCCTCTTGAACTTCTACACATGGATCTGTTTGGTCCTATCAGCACAAAAAGCATCACTGGTGATTTGTACTGTTACGTAGTCACTGATGATTACTAGAGATTCTCTTGGGTGATGTTTCTGAAATCCAAATCAGAGACATTTGAATCTTTCAAACAGCTGGTAACTACATTGGAATCACTCTACAAGCTGAAAGTGAGACAGATTCGATCAGACAACGGCATGGAGTTCAAGAAACAGTGGATGGAGGCGTTCTACAAAGAGAAAGAAATTGTACACCAGTTCACATCTGCCTACACTCCACAAATGAATGGAGTTGCTGAACAAAAGAACAGGAGCTTGATAGAGACAGCAAGAACGATGATAGCCGACTCGAACTGCCTATCCAATTTTGGAACGAGGCAGTTGCCAATGCATGTTACACCCTCAATCGAGTCTTAGTGGTCAAACGACATGGGAAAACATGTTATGAGCTGCTCCAGCAACGTAAACCCAACTTGGAGTATCTAGAACCGTTTGGCGCACCGTGCATGCTGCTGAAGAAAACTCAGACTGGGAAGTTTAGTGAAAAGGCAGAAGAAGGGATCTTTCTAGGATACAATATACCAGACAAGAGAGTTTATAACAACTCAACAGGTCAGGTAGAAGTGTGGTGCAACGTTGATGTTCAGAGATACACCACCCCCTGCTGGAAAGGGACCCTCATTCTTCTTCGACTATGATGGATTCTTTAAGTCCTTCAACATCCCTCCCTCCCTTCCTGATGATGAGTTATCAACCAGAATGATGTACGATGTCTTAAACACACCGTCACTAGACTCGATAACATCAGTTCCACAAGGTGAATCTTCTAGTCCTTTAGGGGGTGCACTTTAATGTAAGCGACTCCTTCTCTGACGATGAAGTAGTGGAGACTGAACAGGTGGACCAGGAGGAACATGTTCCTGCTACAGAAAGTACACAAGCATCAGATGTTGATGCCTCTGACACTTCGGAACCTCACACTCCAACGACTACAGATACTGAACCGGGAATTCAAAATCTGGATCAGGAAGTAGTTGTTCCCACCACTCTCGGATCTCGAATAAATGTATATCATCCTCTGGACAACGTCATAGGGGATGTACAATCGAGAGTACAGACACGAAATCAGCTCTACTCAGTTGATTATGCCTCAGTCATGGAAAAAGGTTATCTTCACGACGGTGCTTATCGATGTTTTGTGTCTCAATTTGAGCCAAAATATGTAAGTGAAGCCTTAAACGATGAGGCATGGGTTAGTGCCATGCAAGAAGAACTCCTACAATTCAAGAAGTTAGGAGTATGGACCCTTGTGGACAGACCAAAAGGTGCTAAGGTGATTAGAACGAAATGGGTCTTGAAGTGCAAGAAAGATGATCAAGGGGTCATAATTCGGAATAAGGCTCGGCTTGTAGTTCAAGGTTTTAGACAAGTCGAAGGCATTTATTACAATGAAGTGTTTGCACCCGTGGCTAGAAGGAAGCAATCCGTATCTTCCTAGCCTATGCATCTTACATGAAGATTAAAGTTTATCAACTAGATGTCAAAAGTGCCTTTCTTCATGGTGATATCCGTGAGACCATCTACGTCAGTCAACCCAAAGGATTCGAGGATCCTTATCATCGGGACAGAGTTTACAAGCTGGACAAGGCTCTCTACGGGCTCCATGAAGCCCCTAAAGCCTGGTATGAGAAGCTCTCGACTCATCTTGTGAAACACGATTTTCGCAGAGGAGTGAGTGATTGTACGTTATTAATTAAAGAAAAAGACGATGATTTACTGCTGGTACATATATATGTAGATGACATAATCTTTGGTTCCAAGAATGAAGAATTATGTAAAGAATTTGAATCTGTAATGAAAGCAGAGTTCGAGATGAGTGCAATGGGAGAGATGAAGTTCTTCCTAGGACTACAGGTGGATCAGACACAAAAAGGAATCTTCCTGCATCAGACTAAATATGTAGGGGACATCCTCAGTCGGTTTGACATGGAGAATGCTTCAGCGGCTGTCAGCGGCTGGAACTCCACTTGCCACGAATCATAATGTGGCACCCGACGAAAATGGTGATCTGGTTGATGCTACAATGTATAGAGGAACGATCGGATCCCTTATGTATCTCACAACATCTCATCCTGATATCATGTATGTCATGTGTCTTTGTTCAAAATATCAAGCAAAACCAAAAGTAAATCATCTCATTGGTGTGAAACGGATTTTTCGCTATCTGAAGGGTACTCCAACACTCGGGTTGTGGTATCCTCATGACGATGATTTTGAGCTTACAGCGTATAGTGACTCGGATTATGGTGGTTGTAAGATGAATTACAAGTCAACTTCTGCAGGATGTCAATTCTTTGGTAGACGGTTAGTCACATGGCAGTGTAAGAAGCAGACATCGGTTGCTCTGTCAACTTGTGAAGCTGAATACGTTGCTGCTGCAAGTTGTTGTTCGCAGATCATTTGAATTCAACAACAAATGCACGACTACAGTTTGTAATTCTCTAACACTCCTATTTTTGTTGATAATTCTTCTGCTATTGCTGTCACCAAAAATCCAGTCCAACATCCTAAAACTAAACACATCGGTATTAAATATCACTTTATACATGACTGTTTTGAAAAGCAATTAATCAATGTTGTTAAAATAAATACGGATTTTCAACGCGCCGACCTCTACACAAAAGCATTTGATAAACCGAGGTTTGTATATCTTTTAGAGGTTAATGGGGTGAAAAAGAAAAGTGATGTGATTCTAGAGGAAGAAAGTGCATAGTCCGACATGTTTTGCATTTTCTTTTCTTTTATTTTAATTTCATGTTTATTAAAATCCAAAAACACAAAAAGATTTTTGGTTTTAGAATTTTAGGGGGAGAATAGTTTAATTTACTATTAAATTTGTGCAGTATTTAATTACTTAGAAAAAACGAGGGAGGAGGGCAGCTTAGCTAAAAGAAATGAAATCAAATCTGTGATTCTGATTCAACGCTAAATGGAAAATGATAGTACACAAGGAACAAATTGTTTGGGACTTTAAAAGTTTTAAATGATTAAGATGCAAAGTTCAAAGTATAAGTCTGAGAAGTCTAAGCGAAATAAAAGGAAAAATGATAGTAAAACTAGTATGCTAATAAGGTGACATAGAGAAAGTAGACCTAGAGGTTGCTAGTTCATTATATGATGTGTCGGTAGATTCAACACAATAGATGAGTAGACCTCATTGGTGACTTAAATTCAAACTAAATTGTTCAACTTGCTGTGGGTTCCCATCTTATCCCTGGTTAACACAATCAACGCATTTCCAATGAAGGGGTGACGAGCAAATAAACGCCACAAATGTGTGCGAATGACCATAAAAAAGAGCAAAGCACGAGAAAAAAAAATGTGTAAGCGCTATCAAACTAATAACAAATGTTGTTGGTGCGTTACGTGCAAAAAGAAAAGAAAAATGCTCTCACAAGAAGATAGGTTGTGTGTCTCTCTGCTGTGCGATGGCGCTGACCTGAGGATAAGCATAACCTAAATATTCTAGAATTCATTGTTGTTTGCGCATCTCTGCTGTGCGACGGCATTGACCTGAGGTTTAGCATCTCTTTGAAAGCTCTTAAAATAGTTTCTTCTTATCAAAATACCCGTAGACGGCTCACAAATCTCCTGAGGAACGTTGATTATAAAAGCGTGGGATCCACAAATGCTTGCTGAAATAATTAAACCTTAATTCATCACCAATGTGTGTCAAAAATCAGTGTATGGATTTAAGAGGACAAGTATACTGACAATCATCATGAGCTGCAGTTCTCGAAAGTCAAAATTATTGTGTGCATCTTGTAGTTCTAGTATGATTTTCTGAAATTGCTATTGACTCTCGGACAAAACAAGAATCTAGCATCAAAATAGTTTATTAAATGTCCCAAATGATTCTGATATACCTGTATGATTCCATAATGAATCGTTCCAGAAATGATCAAATTAACTTGAAGTTGTGTTGTTCAGGAAGAAAAATCTGCTAGACAGCTTTCTAAAAGATTTCAATCCATCTCTTATCAAAAACCCAAAAATATGTCTTGTTCAGTCTTTGATTTCAAGTTGTTCTTTTCTATTTATTTTGAGTCATTTGGTAGGTAAAAGTCAGACTATACATCTGGATGAATTCTGTGAATCACTCACTAAAAGGGGTCACGTCTGAGGTAACCAATCAGTTTTAAATTAAAAGGGTCACGTCTGAGGTGACCAATAAGTTTTAAATTAAAAGGATCACGTCTGAGGTGATCAACAGTTTTCAAATTAAAAAGGTCATGTCTGAGATGATCATCGGTCATAACATCTTATCAATAGTTAACAAGTAAAGTGTTTGAAAGTGCCTGAGGTCAAACTCATAAGTCTGAGCCATTCGCACGACTGGACCATAAGTATGGACCAGTCGCACGATTGGATCATGAGTATGAGCCAATCGCATGATTGAACCATACGTATGGACCAGACGTACGATTGGACCATAAGCATGGGTCAATCCATGCGATTGGATCACCAGAATGAACCAATCGCACGAATGGATGTGACCGACTGAGCCAGTCGCACGACTGAGCCCCAGTCGCACGAATGAAGCATGCGAATAGGTCCAGTCGCACGAATGAAGGTAAACTCAGTATAAATAGAGGGGAGTCGGTCGCACATTCTCACCACCCTTCAATCGTTCCCAAATCGCACGAAAGCAAAGTTACTCTGCCAAAATTCAATTTGATTGATTTTGCACTGTGATCGTGATACTAACGTGTACTCTCTTCATCTACAGGTATTTAGTGACTAAAAACGCACAAAATGTTCGGTTTAATCAAGTCCTAATGACCTAAATTGGTCAAAACTAGAACCGAGACAAAGATGTCAAAATAAACCACCAAAATGGACTAAACTGTTAATTTACAAAAATATTAGGTGTTATTTTGAGTGTTTGGGAGTCTAATGAGCCTAACCACAACATTTAACAATAAGTATAGATCAAGAACTGATCTCACAGTGTCGAACAGAGACTCATGCGAATGGACATACTGATGAATTTCAATCGCACGATTGAGCTGGGCGAATGACTCAATCGCACGACTGAGCTGGGCTAATGACTCAATCGCACGACTGAGCTGAGCGAATGTCTCAATCGCACGAATGAACCATGCGTATGAGTTCAGTCGCACGTCTGGTTCAACCGTATGGTATAGCATACAACTAAGCTCAGTCGCAGGCTCAATCGTACAAATGAGCTCAATCGCACGACTAAGACTCAGTCGCATTGTCCATTCGCACGATTGAACAGAATGTTTCAAGTTCATTGCAATTCAAATGTCATTCACTTACCAAAATTCTAACGTTTATGTGTCTTGTGTTACAGCAACATGGCTAGTATGTGGACGATGAGCATGAAGCACAACATCTATGCTCATCTTGACGTCACGTCCCGGAACGCTTCTGAGTTCGCGGGTATTATTACCTTTCTACGGAGATCGAGGATCTTCAAGGCTATCTCGACACCGTGCACGCCTTATAGATCAATTCAGCAGGCTTTCTGGGAAAGCGCTATAGTAGACAGGTCCACTGAGCCTCATCGCATTCGGAGCTCTATTTTTGGTGAAGAGATTGAGATCAGCGAGGATGATCTGAGGAGAGTTTTGGAGTTTGGAGAGGACGGAGACTGCCCGACAAGGCTACATCCCCTGACTGTGCGGGGATGTTCTCTTCGAATCAAGTACGCTGGGGACATAAAGGAGGTGTGCTCAACAAGAGCAACCTATGCCCCTAGTTCAAGTACTTGGCCCATGTGCTCCTCAAGTGCATAGCCTCACGGAAAGGTGGCTTTGATGAGATGTCTGATAAAATTCAGAATGCTTACGTAGCTCTGGTACTGAACCATCCGTTCAGTTTCTCCCGTATGATCTTCACGTACATGGTAGAGAACATAAAGGCCAAGGGAAAGGAAGGCTTCTGCATGTACCCTCGTTTCCTGCAGATGATTATTGACCAGAAGCTTCCTTTGCTGCCGAAGGAGAGAGATGATGCGGTCACTCTTGAGGTTATGGATGATACGACGCTTGGGCGGATGAAAGTATACCGGGGCAAGCAGGTGAAGCCCCCGGTGAGACGATTGTTTGGGTATCAGGCCCGAGAGGACTATATGGCGCCCGCTCGTAGGAAGTGGCGTCACGATGACAGTGACTCGGATTTTGAGCCTATTGTTCTACCAGCTGACGACGATGATGTTGATGACAGTGGTGATGGTGGATACAGGCCCCACTCCATCTAGGGCCACTGCCACTGATCTACCATCTCAACCATCCACCTAGGGTGGAACTGAAACTGCTAGATTCCACCAAGACTTCCTGCCTGATGAGGAGGAAGAGGCAGATGAGGAGCCTCTAGTGAGGACAGTGGGCAGCAAGGTTGTTGCCACTGAGAGGGGGATTGCGGCGGTTGGTGGATGCCAGGGCGAGTCCAGGGATGCTGCTACCGATGTCATTGATCCTTCATACATCCCGGACCAGCCCATGAGCCCAGGGGGAGCATCCTCTTCCAAGGGATCAAGGAAGAAGAGGGTGGCTCAGCCCCACGGCATGAAGGGCAAGAGGAGGAGGATTACACTAATCACCACCACGACCACAACCACCACTACCTCTACCACAGCTACCACCTCCACTACCACACCTCCTACTACCATTACCATACCTCCTACCACCACCACCACAGCCACCCCATCACCATCCACTCCTATACCACCTCCCATATTCACCACATCCACCACCACCACCACCACCCAACGAGCCGAGACATTTGCTCACGTCCCACTGAGCCATGGATCCACTCTACCCTCCATCGGGGTAGAGGAACAACTAGCCAACCTAAACAGAATGGTGCTAAAGCTGCTAGCTGCCGATGAGCATAGATCTGCACAGCTCAACCAGCTTATGGAGCTAAATGCTGCTCAGGCTGAGCTGATTACACAGCTCAGGGAGCAAAATGCTCATTCGGTTAAGAGGATTGAGGATTTCAAGGCAAAGAACAAGAAGAGCATGCTCAGGCTGAAAGGATCTTAAGATGAGCCTTTAAAGATCAGGGTAGGTGATGATGATGATGATGATAATGATGATGATGATGATGATGATTCTGGTGAAGAAGATGAGGGTGATGATGATGGACTGAGTGGAAAGAAGAGAGGAGATGATGATGAAGAAGGCGATGCTGCTGCATCAGCTTCTACCTAGGCTCAGGAGAGGGGCTCTAAGAGAATTCGAGATCAAGGAGACTCATTCTCAGCTCCTCCAGTTGAAGAATTGACCGATCAAGATAAAAGTAAAGATTAGATGTTTTGTATTTATAAACTTTTGTACTTGATTTGAATATTACATTAATGTAATTTATGGTTATTTATGTTTATCTATGTTTAAATGTCTTGATTAAATACTAATGATTGATGTGTTAAATGTTTAAATCAAGCAGAAAAAACATCACAGCAAGATGAATATGATATTGCTCCCCTTCAGCAAATCAAGACTCGATTCACAATGATTCTTGATTTGCAAGGGATTGTGAGAAGGTCAGTGAGCTACACTCCTGAAGAAGGAGAAATTATTCACGATCTGACCGATGAACAACTTGCTGAGATGTTCAGATTGAATCCCGATGAGCTCGTCAAAGACGCTCCAAAGGTCGATGTTATGAGTGATGATGAGCTGAATGATGTTGATGAAATAGAGATAGAGGATGTAACGTCTGACCACTATCCAGAGTACACTGACCAAGAGGGAAATGTGATCCCCAACTTGGGTGACAATCTCGACAGTGCTACATTTGAAAAACCGGATGAAATGGAGAAAGAAAAAGATAAGGATGAAAGCCAAGCCCAAGCCTCGGATGCAGATGTTGATATAAAGAAGGCTGAATGGGCAGCTTGTTTTGCTGAAATAAGAGCCCAGCGCACAGCTCCAAAGCAAAATGCCTACACCAAACTCTACAAAGTCAAGAAACATCAAAAGGTGTCTGGCAATATCATAGCGTGGGCGTATTTTGAGGACTTAAACGTTTATGCTATAAAAAGGGAGAAGGGAATAGAGTACTTCAGGTATCCTCATGATTTGAAGATTCTACCAGGCTTTGAGCTCAACCGACTGGCATGCTTAAATCTGTTGTATGCTGATCCCAGAAAGATGTCAGATTGGTTTGAAGCAGCATTAAAGAAGGAATACCACACCAGGTGGGTAAACTTCAAACCTCAACAACCGAAGAGGTTTATTCGCAAGTCTGAGGTGAATCCCATATCTGGAAAGCCTAAAGTAGTGTTGAAGTGGAGTCCTCCGCGCACGATGTCGAAGATTCCCTTACGGGAAATGCCTAAGGACTTCACTCCACATTTCAAATGGTGGTATTATGACTGGAGGACGGGTGAAGTGGTCATAGTTCTAAACAGAGAGGGCAAAATGGAAACTATCAAGGTGTTTGACCCAATGTGGCTTACCAACTTGTCAGCTGAAGATGTCTACACTTTATACAAGTGGCCACTGTTCTATGACGTGCAGGATATTGTACAAGCTCTCAAATTCCAGAATGTGATACGGCTCTACTTTGCGTATGAAATACACGCATGAGTCACAACAGAGGAGAAGTACAAGAGGTTTGTAGAGCATATGAAGAATGTCAGACGTTAGAGTAAACTAGGTCCAAAGGGGAGATTGTTGATACATATGTCCCTAGTTTATGTGCTTATTGTAAAAGTCTGTCATGGCTTACATATGTGTAATGAAACAATGTAATAATATATGATTTGTGCTTTGATGTTTAATTATATCTGATTCATATATATAAATTTATTATATAGGTTTGAAGTTGTTATATCATGATTCATGCTAATGGACCATACTTATGGATCATACGCATGAATACATCATGCTAATGAACCAGTCACACGACTGAACCAGACGACTGGATCGTACGAGTGAGACATGAGATTGACTCAGTCGCACGACTGAACTTTCAGTCGTGCGTATGAATCAGTCGCATGGGTCAGTCGCACGACTGAACCATGCTAATGGTTCAGTCGCACGAATGAAGACTGCAAACCTATAAATACCACTTAATTTGTGGAAAAACATAACTTTTGACACATACTCATAACCTAGCCGTCCAGAGCGTCCAGAAAACCTATTCCAAGTTCATAGTTCGCATCTGATCGTTTTCTACTCGCTCTTAACGTTTCTTTAATCGTTAGATTGATCGGGATTGCGTTCTCACTGATTGGATCGCCAATCAAATAGGATTCCGCACTATTTGATCTGGTTTCACGCATTATCAGTTAGTATTCCGTACGTACACGGTCCTGACATTAAGGGGTGTTTACATATTTCCCCTTTCTAAAGTCATTAATTACATATTTACCCAAATCTAAAAATCAATTACATATTTTCCCTTCCTAAAACATATATATTACATATTTACCCATTTAATTAAAATTATTTATTGAATAATTATATTACTTGTATTTTCACTTAAGTACTTTTATACATTTCACTTACAAAGACTATTAATTAAATAGTTACCAAAATTCGAGTCTTATATATAAATAAAAACAATAAAATTTCATCTCATTTTAAACTTGATTTCAAAACAACAATAACCGATAACCAAGCTTATATCTTCAAATACAAAATATAATTTTCAAAAATTGCAAGATTATAATAATAAAACATCAATATGTAAAAACAAGATAAAATAATTATTTAATAGGTTAAGTTTAATGAAATGGATTTATATGTAATATATATGTTTTAGGAAGGGGATATATGAAATTAATTTTTTAGCTTGGGGAAATATGTAATTTATGGTCTTAGGAAGGGGAAATATGTAAAAAATCCTTTTTTTAAAATCAAGCTATCTTTTTGAATATAGATTTTATTAAAAAATTATAAATTACATATTTTTATTAAAATAGAGATAATAAAAATATAAAACTTTTATATATTATGAAATTTTTAAAACACTAAATGTTTTGAACCAAAATTTTAAAATGGTCCATTTTAAAAAACTATAAAAAGGTGATTTTTTTAAAACAAGATATTTATAAAAAAATAATTTTATATTAGAAAAATCTTAAAATGGATGTTTAAAAATGAAACTATTTAGATAAGATGGTTAAAAAAATCATATAATTATTTTATTTCTTGAACTATTACGCATATATAATTTTAATCACATCACATACTAAAATATTGTATTGTAACTATGTGTGTTTATTGTATTGTAACTATGTGTATTGTAACTATGTGTGTTTATTACTAATTAGGTTATTAACCATATGTTACATGGTTGATGAAAAAAACATATATTATTCATAAGTGTCTAAAATAATTTCATAATCAAGAAATGTATCATACTAATTTTTTGATTTCTCTCTATTATTATTTAAAATACGAATAATATTACTCATATCATTTTCAAATTAAAAAAATATATAATTTAATAAATTAAAAACTTATTTATTATGTAAAACACACTTTTTAAAAATTAAAGGTTTATAAAATACATAATACAACAAACTTTTAAAAAATCATTTTTCTTAAAACAAAATATTTTAAAACCATAAATTTTTATGAAATAAAAGTTAAATAAAAATACATTATTATATATTTACTTAAATTAGCTACTTATATGTAATTATAATCATAATTTTTCTTTAAGCATGATTTTATAATTCATAAATTTTTATTACTAATTATTTAATATTTTATTTATTCAACCCGTGTAATACACGGGATACTAACCTAGTCAATATGTAAGGATTCCTATAAGTCTGATGCAGCCAAAATATCCAAAGTCTCTCTGCATGCATGCACTAAGAAATAGAAGTAGAAATGCTTCGGAAGTTTTACACCATGCACTAGAAATATTCTAAGTGTAAAATCATCCGAAATCAAGACCAACATCTTCCGAAGCCAAAAGTGAAGTCTTTCGAAGCTTCAAAGACAAAGTCTTCTGAAGCCAAAGAGTGAAGACAGATTTCTTCCGAAGACTTTTAGAGATATGCCTTTATCTGATGTACTTTACCATAAAGCTGGACCACCTTTCCGTTGCTACTCTGTAAAGTCACCAACTTATATGGGTTGGTGAAAAGGTCCATGTTTTTAGTAACTGTACATTGAAGTCTTGAGTCCATGCTTTCTACTCTATGTACTTTTATTTTTTATAATATATTAGGATGTGAGCTATGGCATGTCATAGTCACTAGTTAGAAGGCAGATCTGCCTTTTGACTCTACATTTGATTTTGTAGTTGTCTAGTCAATTGTATCCAGCTGGCCTTCAAAGTATGGCCGACTGTAGGATGTAGTATAAAGTATCTCAAGTACTTATAACTTTCTATTGTATGCTTTGTAACATTTGTAATAGAACTTGAGAAGCAATATACAGCATTCTTGAAAACCAACTACTTGTGTTGTTTGCCATCTTGTTCTGTCTCATATTTACTTGTGTTCTTAGCATTTTTCATTAACAAGTTAACCAGTTCCCTACTTGATCTGTTAAGTGTTCTAAGTAACTCTCCTCATTATGTTGTTGTGTTGTAAGTGCATACCCTTCACCGGTCCTGCATTTGGTATCAAAGCATTCCAGGCTCTTGATATAAGATCTCACCATCTCAAGATCTCTCACACACACAAAATACATAACAACTCAAATGGCAGGTATAACCAAAGCTGATATGGAAACTGGAACTATGACAAAGTCTCCACTGATCACTCCTGAAGACTTTTATACTTGGTGTCTAAGAATGGAAGGCTTCATCAAGTCTCAAGACGCCAGGATGTTGGACTTTGTTGTTGAAGGACCTTACATACCAAGCACCATTTCTGCTACTGGTGGTGGTATGATTCCTAAGGCTGTGACTTAGTACTTTGAAGCAGATAGAAAGAGAAGAGAGATTGATCAGAAAGCCATGACAGCCCTTCAAACTGCTCTTTCAATCTCCATCTACAGAGGCTTCAAGAAGTGCAAAACTACCAAGCTACTATGGGAAGCACTGAAGCTGATGTATGAGGGGTCTACTGAAGCAAAGGGGAACAAGAAGGATCTCCTAAAGCAGCAGTTTGAAAACTTCATGTTCAAAGTAGGTGAAACCATGACTCAATAATACTTCAGGTATGTTGAGATTGTGGATACTCTAATGGATGTTGGAGTAACTCTTGAGAACAGGGACATTGTAAGGAAGTTTATGTCCTCTCTTCCTAGACAATGGACACATTATTGTGTTGTTATCAAGAGGACTGAGAACCTTAAGACTCTTACTCTTACAGAGTTGTATGGTAATCTTAGTGGCTACCAGATGGAGATAAACATGCAAAACTCATCTGGTAACTCCAGCAATCAACTGAGTTTAGCCCTCCATGTGGTTGAAAGGGAAAGCATTGAACCATAACATCATCTTATATGTTTCCCTGACAACTCACAAAAGGGCCCTTTCATCACCTTCCCAGAGACTCCAAGGGAAAGCTACATTAAGGAAGTCCTTTCCAAGAGACAAGTTCTTCTCATTGTTTTGTCTCTGCTGATGAAACCTCAGGCAACTTTCTTTTCATTCTTGAAGATTTGGACTGTATCCATCCAGATGATCTGGAGTATATGGAGATAGTTCAGCAAATGGCTCTTCTCACTCACAGAGCCAAGAAGTTCTACAAGAGGACAAAAAGAAAGTTTCCAAGCAATGAAGCCAGTGAAAGTTTAGGCTGGATAAAAGCAAAGTAAAGTGTTACAACTGTAACCAGATGGGACACTTTGCAAACGAGTGTAAGGCACCAAGGACAAATGGTGGCCAAGCACAAACCAGACCAAACTACACTGAGAAAGCACCCCCCCCAGAATGAGAAGCCAAAGCAGCAAGCTACAGTTTCTATTGAATAAGGAGGCTTTGACTGGAGCTTTTAGGTAGAAGATGCATCTCCAAACCAAGCACTCATGGCAGACCACGATGAAGCCAAGGTATTGGAACATCTTTGTACACCAGAATGCATTGCTAAAGTCAATAGATACAGGTCCTATAATTTAGAAATGAGATATGATCTTGAGTCCTTAAATATCTTAAAAGCTGATTTTAAAAGAGCTGAAAATGATTATAAACTAAAGATAGAGGACTTAGAGAAAACTATTTCAACTCTTAAACATGAGCATACAAACTATAGGACTCAGATCAAAGATCTCATCACTAAATTAACTGAATGCCAGGCTGAGCTTGTGATCAGCAAAGCCAAGGCAGAAAAATATATTCTTGAAGAAGAGACCTTCAAGAACATAATATCCTCATCCTTGCATGCAAAAGTTTGTTATCAAAATAAGCAGGGACTAGGATCTTGTGAGATAGCTCCTCCACACACAATCTTGTCTGTAAGATCTCCTAGGTGTGGAACTTATGAAGATGAGCTTCCCCTCATAGATCCTGTGACTGAAGAGGATGATGTAAGGCCCCGTTCCCGGGACGCTTACAGTTGGTAAATCATCGCACATAAAACATATAATTTCATTAACTTGAAGAAACATTGCAGCGGAAACATTAAAACAACATTCCATTTCATCATAAAAGCTTTCGCAAAATAATACATCATTATCAAATTACAAAATACTTGTTGCATTACATCACAAAAGCATTATAAATATGGATGCCATCCAAAATGAGCCGAGTAGCCGCCCTGTGCCATCCTCAGCAACCTTTACCTGCCAACTGGAAACATATAAAAGTCAGCGTTGCTGAGTGAGTTCTAGTTTTAAAATAAACCATACTTTACTTTAGTTTAAAACCGTTCTTTACAATCGTACGTGATCATGCACTATACTTACACATAGATAATATCATTATTATCTTCATCATTCGTTCGTTAACTTTCCTTCATTTACCGTACGTCATCAACATTCACATTCATTATTTCCATTCACATTCATTCGTACTTCCTTTACATTCCATACCAAAACCATGAACTTTACCCCACCGTCATGCATAAAGCGGATACTGGGCCGAGGTCTATCATAGACCCTCCGTCATGGCGCTCAGTGGCCCGACCATAATACCTAGGGTAAGTTCAAGTGTACCATTGTCATGTGCTATACCCCACCATCATGCATAAAGCGGGTACTGGGCCGAGGTCTATCATAGACCCCCCGTCATGGCGCTCAGTGGCCTGACCACAGTACCTAGGGTAAGCGACAAAGGTTCCATCAAATGGTCAATCACAAAGAAAGACCCCGGTGTGCATCCTTCTGGGGTAGCTATTCCACACATCGTTGAACTAACACTCTTCATTGAGTGTGTTTCTCTATACCGTGCTTGCAAGACTTTCTTTACCATCATTTATTCATTAATGCATGCATTCTTTCATTTCATTACGTTCCTCTTTTCATTATCTTCCGCTTTACATTACATATTACTTTTCATTTCATTCATTAATCATTCAACGTAAAGCCATGGAAAAATAGTTATACATAACAAGGAACATGAATATAAACATACAACATCACCATACAAGGCACCATCATACATACATAACATACAACATGCATACCATCATGCATAAGCATCAATCATACATCATACATGCCCATCTAACATCCATGACCTCAAAAGTCAACTTACATAAACCCTCGGGAATCCCCCAAGTCAAAGCCTACGTTTACCCTTTTTCCCGAGAATCAGATAATAAACTAAGTTCTTCCTGGTGCATGAGCCCTATTTGGGCGTATGGACACCACTCAGTCGCATGGCCATTCCAGGCGCATGAGGACACTTAGGCGCATGGACACTATGGGCGAATGGACACTTATGCGTATGGAGAGCTTCCATATGCATGAACACTTAGGCGTATGGACCCTCAGTCGCATAGCCTTCAATCGCATGACTTTCAGTCGTGTGACCTTCAGTCGCATGACCATTCGGCCGTATGGCCTTCAGTTGCATAACCTTCAATCGCATGCCTTCCAGGCGCTTGAACTTCCATGCGTATGACCCTCAGTCGCATGGCACCCATGCGCATGGACCTCAGTCGCATGCCTTTCGGCCGTATGGCCTCTAGTCGCATGCCATTCAGACTCATGGCTCCTAGTCGCATGAGCCCTAGCTGATGCAGAATGCAGTCTTCTTCGAACCTAATCTGCAATTTTCGGCCTCCAAACCTTCTCAAACCTGTTCTAAGCTCAAATCAACCATCCTAAACCTTAAAAACACCTACCACAACACCATTCAAGCACAACCAAGCCCGAAATCAAACCCCACCCAAAACACACATATACACATACATACGGGTTTTCACCCCACACAACAAAAAGAATTTTCAGATGTGTTCCAGCCCCAAATCAGTCAAAAATGTGTAAAAGAGGGGTCCTAGAACTCACATTAACGGCCTCTACGAGTAAAGCTTCACACAAACCCGCTAAACCTCGACTTTTGCACCTTGAATCCTTCAAAAACCCTAGCTTTTGCTCTTTCTCTCTTTCTCCCTCTCTAGAACCGATTGGAGGAGTATGGAAAGGGGGAATGGGCAGCCAAGCCCCTTTTTTATACCCACTCTCCCAAAGTCTTTCCCTTTTTGGCAAGATTGGTCCCTCAACTCGGACTTTATTTCTTTTCTTTCTTCTTCTTCTTTCTTTGACTTTAAAGAAAATAACTAGGCGTTACAAGTCCACCCCCTTATATAGATTTCGTCCCCGAAACCTATTATTCCTCGAACAATTGTGGGTAATGTTGTCTCATCTCTTCTTCGGTCTCCTACATAGACTCAGATCCCTTCCTGTGCTTCCACTGTACACGCATAAGAGGAACCATTTTATTCCTCAATCTCTTCTCTTTACGATCGATGATCGCCACTGGTTGCTCCACATAATTGAGCCGTTCATCTACGTCGATATCTTCCAGTGGTACAACCATATCCTCGTCTATCAAACATTTCCTCGGATGGGATACATGGAACGTCGGATGAATTCCACTTAATTCATCTGGTAACTCCAATCTACAGGCCACCTCTCCTACTCTAGCAATGATTCTGAAAGGCCATATGTATCTCGGGCTCAACTTGCCCCGCTTTCTGAACCGAATGATACCCTTCCAAGGTGAGACTTTCAACATAACTCTATCACCCACCTGGAACTCAATCGGTCTACGTCGTTTATGGCATAAGACATCTGTGTGTCTTTGACTGCCTTCATAAAGGCTTTGATCCTTTCTAGATTCTCAGTCGTAGCCTCGATCACCTCGACGCTCCCCAACTCCTTCTGACCAATGTCATCCCAACAAACAGGAGTTCTACATCTCCTATCGTATAGCATCTCATAAGGAGGCACACCAATACTGGCATGATAACTATTGTTATATGAGAACTCAACTAACGGTAAGTGGTCGTCCCAACTTCCTCCAAAATCAATGACGCATGCCCGAAGCATATCCTCCAGCTTCTGAATCGTCCTTTCCGACTGACCATTCGTCTGAGGATGATAAGTCGTGCTAATATGTAACCTCGTCCCCATTGCGTCGTGGAATTTCTTCCAAAATTTAGATGTAAACCGGGTGTCAGGATCAGACACAATAGACACCGGCACACCATGACGAGTTACAATCTCTTTAATGAACAGATCCGCCAACCTCTCGGATGAATATGTCTTGCGGATCGGGAGGAAGTGAGCACTCTTTGTCAAACGATCAACAATCACCCATATAGCATCGTACCCTCGCGCGGTACGCGGAAGCTTTGTAATAAAATCCATGGTGATGTGCTCCCACTTCCACTCCGGTATATCCAAAGGTTGGATCTTCCCATACAGCTTTTGATGCTCGGCCTTTACTTGTAAGCAAGTAAGGCATTTACTCACATACTCCACCACATCACGCTTCATACCCGGCCACCAATAATCTTTCTTCATGTCTTGGTACATCTTTGTAGCATCGGGATGAATAGAGTATCGAGTTTTATGAGCTTCATCCATGATCTTCACACGTAGATCCCCAAAACGAGGAATCCACATTCGCCCGAATCGGGTTCTAACACCGAGTGTGTTTTCACCCAATTCTGTAACCAGACCTCTCATTCTTTCAGAGTTAAGGTGATCTTCTTTCACTACCTCATCTTTAAACTCCTTAACTTGCTTCATCAGATCCGAGGTCATGATCAACTGGTAGGCTTTCACTCGAATCGGCTCGGGTCTCTCCTTTCGGCTAAGGGCATCCGTCACCACGTTGGCTTTGCCCGGATGGTAATGGATCTCGTAATCGTAGTCTTTTTTAAACTCCAGCCATCTCCTCTGCCTCATGTTCAAGTCCTTCTGCTCGAAGAAGTACTTCAAACTCTTCTGGTCAGTGAATATGATGCACTTCGTCCCATACAAGTAGTGCCTCCAAATCTTTAACGCGAAGACTACGGCTGCTAGCTCCAAGTCATGAGTAGGATAGTTAACCTCATGAACTTTCAAATGTCTAGATGCATAGGCTATGACCTTTCCTCTCTGCATTAACACACACCCCAACCCCGAGTAGGAAGCATCTGAATAAACCACCAAATCTTCACTTCCATCGGGTAACGACAAAACAGGAGCTTGAGTCAATCTCGTCTTTAGTTCCTCGAACGCCTTCTCCTGTGCTTGAGCCCATACAAACTTTACATCCTTATGAGTCAACTTAGTCAACGGAGAAGCTATCTTAGAGAAGTCTTGGATGAATCTTTGGTAATATCCCGCCAAACCGAAGAAACTACGAATCTCGGATGGCGTCTTTGGAGACTTCCATTGCATCACCGCCTCCACCTTCGCTGGGTCCACCATAATCCCCTCCGGATTCACCACGTGACCCAAGAATTGAACCTCGCGCAACCAGAACGCGCACTTGGAAAATTTAGCATACAACTTCTCCCTTCTCAACGTCTCCAACACCTCTCGAATGTGACCGGCATGCTCTATCTCGCTCTTCGAATAAATCAGGATATCATCGATAAACACAATCACTGATTTATCCAACATCGGCCGACACACATGGTTCATCAAATCCATAAAAGCAGTTGGCGCATTGGTCAAACCAAATGACATAACGAGAAACTCGTAATGACCATAACGCGTGCGAAAAGCTGTTTTCGGGGCTCTTTCACCTTCAGCCGATGGTAGCCCGATCGAAGGTCTATCCTTGAGAACTAACTGGCACCCTTGAAGCTGATCAAACAAATTATCAATCCTCGGTAACGGGTATCAGTTCTTCAATGTTAGCTTATTCAGCTCACGGTAGTCGATACACATCCTCATGCTATCGTCTTTCTTCTTCATGAACAAGACCGGAGCACCCTAAGGAGAGATACTCGGTCTAATGAACCCCTTATCCAACAGCTCTTGTAATTGCTCCATTAACTCTTTCATCTCCGTCAGAGCCAACCGATACGGTGCCTTGGCAATAGGTTGGGCACCCGGTATCAAATCAATCTGAAACTCGATCTCACGGTCAGGTGGCACTCCTGGTAAGTCTTCGGGAAATACATCTGGAAAACCACACACAACCGGTACATCGGATAGTTGTGGTGTTGGCGTATCCACATCCTTTACAAAGGCCAATAGGCACTACATCCCCGCCTCATGCACTTTCCCGCCACCGCCATTGAAATCACTTTTGGAATCGTAATGACCCGATCACCATAAACCGTCATCAAACTCCCGTCCGGCGCTGTCAAACAAATCATCTTCTTGCGACACACAATGTTCGCCTCGTAGTCCACTAACCAATCCATTCCTAGGACCACGTCAAATCCACCCCAGGTTATCACGAAGGTTCTAACATGAAACTCATGACCTTCTAATTCCACGTCACAGCCTTCTATCGTCTCAGAAATCCTGGTAGACTTACCTATGGTAGTTCTACATCAAAGGGCGCATCAACACTCCTACTACTAACAGGCAGTTTAGCACAAAAAGCAGCAGAAATAAAACTTTTACCGGTACCAGATTCAAACAACACAGAGGCTAAAGTTTGGTTTACTAGAAACGTACCTGACACACTTCACCGTCCGTCCTAACCTCCTCCTGTGTCATCGTAAACGCTCGGGGCGCTCGCCTTCTGTCCTTCTCCTCCAGTCTTCTTCACCCCCAAACTCTCAGCCCTCGGCTTCTTACAGTCTCTACTCATGTGACCCTCTCCACCACAGTTAAAACATCTGACCGCACGACAGTCCTTCGCTATGTGCCCCGTCCTCCCATACTTGAAGCATAAGTTCGATCCCAACCTACATTCTCCAATATGCTCTCTTCCACATTTGCCACACCTCTTCGACCCCGCACCATATGTGACCACCCGGCGGTCATCCACCCATGCACTCTTGTTTATTCGTCGGGGCACCACCCCGTCCAAAGCTCTTCCCGTTCCAATTCCGGTCACCACCACCCTTCTTGGTGCCTTCAGCCACCACCACAACCCTTTCATCATACAACCTCCCTACCAATTCAACCGCCGACCTAAACGTGCTCGGTCGAGCAGGGATCATGTGCCTACGGATATCTGCCGGCAAGCCTTGGATGTACCACTTAATCTTTCGTGACAGAGGCATCACTTGATCCGGCACCAGCCGTTGTTAGGATCTGGTATTTGAACGAAACACCAACTGATTAACGTGTAAACCAAACCAAATAGTGCGGAATCCTATTTGATTAGCGATCTAATCAGTGTGAACGCACGTAGAATCAATAAGACATTGAATCAAAAGTTAAGAATCGATTAGGAATCAATCTATGGCGTTCTATGAACTTGGAGTATGAACTTGGAGGCTTCTGGACGGCCAGGGTACGTCTGGAGTCGAATAGAATGAATGCTTCCGTTTTTCCACGAATTGGGTGGTATTTATAGGTTAGGGTTGCTCATTCGGGCGACTGAACCATTAGCATGGTTCAGTCGTGCGATTGAGCCATACGGTTGATCCATCCGCACGACTGAGTGTTCAGTCGTGCGACTGAGCCAATCTCATGTTCAATCATACGACTGATCTAGTCTCCTGGTTCAGTCGTGCGACTGAGTCATTCGCTTGAAGTTATTCATGCGTATGGTCCATTCGCATGGGCTATTCGCATGAGAACTTCATTTTCTTAAGTTTGAATGTATTCATTAATATAACATTATGTGTATCAATTCAAACAATCACAAACCTATTTAACCAATTTAATATCAACTCATTAATGAAATATTAAACATTATAAATCACAAATAACCATTCTCATTTCATTAATATTCCAAACATTACATCAGTGTAAGACAAACAATACATATTACATTCATATCACGATCTAGGTACATATGTATCAACAAACTCCCCCTTGGACCTAGATCTATCTAATGTCTTGTTTTCTGCATCACCTCCTCATACTTCTTGTACTTCTCCTCTCTTGTGACTCCTTCGTGAATCTCAAACGCAAAACAGAGTCTTATGACGTTCTGGAATTGGAGGGCTTGTACAATATATTGCGTGTCATAGAACAGTGGCCACTTGTATAGAGTGTAGACATCATTAGCTGACAAGTTGGTGAGCTACATTGGCTCAAACACCCTGATGGTATCCATTTGTCCCTCTTTATTTAGAACTATGACCGCTTCCGTGGTTCTCCAATCATAGTACCACCACTTAAAGTGTGGAGTGAAGTCCTATGGCATGTCCCTGAGAGGGATTCTTGACATCGTTCTTGGAGGACTCCACTTCAGCATAATCTTTGGCTTACCAGTGATGGGATCAACTTCTGAACATCTGATATACCTCGTAGGTTGTTGAGGTTTGAAGTTGACCCACCTGGTGTGGTACTCTTTCCCAAGGCGGCCTCAAACCAGCCTGACTCTTCCTTGGGTCAGCATATAGAAGCTTTAATTTCGCAGCTGGTTGAGCTCAAAAACAAGGGTCAGAGTCTTTGATCATGTGGAAATCTAAAGTACTCTATGACGTTCTCCCTCTTAATGGCATAAACGTTTAGATCCTCAAAAAATGTAACCCATGCATAATCCTGCCTGACACCTTATGATGTTTCTTCCACTTGTAGAGTTTGGTGTAGACATTCTGTTTAGGAGCTGCGCGTTGGGCTCGGATTTCCTCAAAAAACAAGCAGCACTTCAGCCTTTATGATATCAACATCGTCGTTTGAGGCTTGGGCCTTTCCTTCTGTCTTCTCAGATTCCTGCTCCATCTGATCTAATACCTCAAATGTATCACTGACTAGGGATTCACCCAGAAGGGGACCACATTCCCTCGTTGTCAGCATACTGAGGATATGCTCTGCTGTGACGTTTTCTATCTCTATCTCATCAATGTCATTTAGCTCTTCGTCACTGGTAGATTCACACGTTGGAGCATCCTTAACGATCTCATTGGGATTTAGCTTGAACATCTCAGCTAGTTGCTCATTTGAAAGATCATGAATTATTTCCCCTTCTTCGGGTATAACTCACAGATCTCCTAACGATCCCTTGCAGATCAAGAATCATAGTTAATTGAGTCTTGACCTGCTGAAGGGAGCAACATCAAATTCATCCCTTTGATAGTTTGGATCTGTTTGATTTAAACATGTAACACATCAACCATTAGTTAATAATCAAGACAGAAATGCATTAATCTTAATATAAACATTAAATACATAGTTTTAAATACATGATTCAAATACAAAAGTTTCAAAATACATAGACATCTAATCATTACTTTATCTTGAATCGCTGGATCATCACTCGGTGAGGCAGAGGAGGAAGCTCGTTGGTCTTGATTTCTCTTTGATCTCCTTTCTTGACCCTGAGCTGAGGCAGATGCAGCTGCATCTCCTCCTTCATCATCATCATCCTCATGCCTGTCCTCTGTCCTTTCCTCCTCAATCCCGTCATCATCATCACTCTCTTCAATCATCGTCCTCATCCTCATCCTCATCCTTATCATCATCATCACCATCATCACCATCTCCTTCCTTAATCTTCAGAGGCTCATCTTTAGATCCCTTAAGCTTGAGCATGATGGTCTTTTTAGCATCCTCCAACTCCTCAATCTCTTAGCTGATGTGACTCTATGCTCTTGGAGTTGGGCAATCTCGTGGCTCTGAGCAGCCATTTGCTGGGCTTGCTCCTCGATCAGCTGAGCCTGCTGAGAGATTGCTGTGACTGCGCAGGTGTGAGATCTGCCAGCTGACGATCTGCGCAGTCTTCTCTCAGCAGCTAACAGACGCATCACCATACGGTTCAGCGCTGAAAGTTGTTCCTCTACCCCAATGGGAGGTAGAGGTGATCGTATAGATGTGGAGGGATTGATGATGGCCGGCTTGGTGGCTAGTGGTGGTGGTGGTGGCAGTGGTGAAGATGGGGTTAGGTCTAGATAATGGATGTGAATGTAGGTGTGAATGATATGGGTGGTTGGTGGCATATATGTAGTGGTCGGAGGTGTGCGATAGGGGTGTGGTAGTGGTAGTGGTAGCTGTGGTTGGCTGTGGTGGTGGATGGTGTGGGGGGCTGTAGAGGTGGTAGTGGTGGTGGTAGCTTGGTGGCTGTGGTGGTGATGTAGGTGAGTCTTCTCTTCTTCTTCTTCATGCCGTGGGGCTGAGCCATCCTTTTCTTCCTCGATCCTGTCGAGGAGGATGCTCCCCCTAGAACACGGCTCGACGGCTCTGGAGCATAGTTCGGGTCAGCAGCAGTCTCTCCCGATCCACTGGGGCGTTCACCAACCGCCCGGAGTCCATGTTCTGTGGGAACAACTTTGCTTCCCACAGTCCTTGTCAGTGGCTCCTCATCTGACTCTTCTTCTTCCTCACCAGGTATAAAGTCCTGGTGGAACCCAGCCGACTCAGCTATATCTCCAGTAGGGGCAGATACTGGAGGTGTGCTGTCAGTAGTTGTGCCCCTCGGTTGAATGGGCATGTATCTCCAGCATCCCCACTATCATCATCATCAGAATCATTGGTGGGTAGAGCAATCTACTCAACATCAGAATCACTGTCGTCGTGGCGCCACTTCCTCCGGCTGGCACCACATAGTCTTCACGGGCCAGATGCCCAAACAGTCTCCTGACAGGGGGTTTCACCTGCTTCCCCTGTATACCTTCATCCTGCCCAAGGTGGTATCATCCATCACCTCAAGCACTACAGCATCATCCTTCTCCTTTGGCAGGGAGGGGAGCTTCTGGTCTATAATCATCTGCATGAATCGGGGGTACATACAGAAGCCCTCCTTCCCTTTCCCCTCAATGTTCTCCACCAAGTAGGTGAAGATCATCCTGGAGAAGCTGAACGGATGGTTCAGCACCAACGCAACATAGGCGTTCTGGATCTGGTCAGACAACTCATCAAAACCTCCCTTCCTGGAAGCTATGCACTTTAGCAGCACGTGAGCAAGGTACTTAAACTGGGGACAAAGGTTGCTCTTGTTGAGCACCCCAGCATTGATGTCCCCAGAGTACTTGGCTCGAAGAAAACATCCTCTGACAGTAAGGGGGTGTAGTCTAGTAGGACAGTCAGCATCGTCCCCCAACTGTAACACGATCCTAAGATCCTCCTCTGTGATAGCTATGGCCTCTCCAAAGATAGTACTTCTGATACAGTGAGGCTCAGAGGATCGATCAACTACTGCACCTTCCCAGAAGGCCTGCTGAATGGAACGATAAGGAGTACATGGAGCAGATATGGCGTGTGCAATCCTCGATCTCCTTAGGAAGGTGATAATGCCAGAGAAGTCTGAAGCATTTCTGGATGTCAGATCCAGATGAGCACAAATATTGTGCTTCGTACTCATGGTCCATCGACTCGCCATCTGTTACACAAAGAAAGTAAACATTAGTACCCATTGGCTAAGAATGTCATTAAACACTTGGACTTGAAACAAGTTCTTTTCTGTCATGCGAATGAGGTTGTGTGACTGAGATCAAGTCTGCGAATGAGCAGTGCGACTGGGATTCAGTCGTGCGAATGACCCCATACGTACGACTGAGTGTGCGACTGGACTCATGCGTATGTAACCTCATGCGGTTACACCAGTCGTGCGACTGAACTCATACGCATGGTTCAGTCGTGCGGTTAAGCTATTCGCACCCTTCAGTCGTGCGACTGAAGTTCATCAACCTGTCCATTCGCATGTTGTTCTGTCTGTTCAATTCAAATTCAATTTTCACCAATTTTGAGTTTTAGACTTCGTGTTCTGGTTCATTGACTCGCAATCCATTCGTTTAACACCTAACACCTTTAATTTTACTTGTTTACGTCGTTTAGTTAGGTTATTTGGCCACATATGTCACGGTTTTTTCTACTGGGTCCGATTGTCCAGATTTAGTGTCAAATTGAATGATTTGGTGATGTTTTTGCACCGCATATTACCTGTAGAGTCAATGCAAATGGTCAGTATGTGAGAATCGAGGGTTTATAGTGATCAAACGAAATTTGGGCAGAGTAACGTTAGTCGTGCGATTTAGGGTAAATTTGAGAGTGGTGAGTCTCTGCGACCGACTCTCCCTCTATTTATACTAACCCTAAATTCAATCGTACGACTGGGCTCATACGCACATTTCATTCGGGCGAATGGGCCTCAGTCGTGCGATTGGTTCAGTCGCCCCCCTTCAGTCGTCCGACTGGAGTTCAGTCGTGCGACTTACTCATTCGTTCGCTCTTAAGCATCCGACTGGGTCATTCGTATGGCCATTCGGTTGAATGGTCCATACTCATGGTCCATTCGTACGAATGGCTCCCATTCGTATGATAAGTCCATACTAATGGTCCATTCGTGCGAATGGGTCATACTTATGAAATTTTCTGCATTTCTTACCATTTTACATTTAAACCCTTTTTAAACTATAGAATCAACATTATACGCATTTGATCATCTCAGACATGATCATTTTAACTTGAAAACTTTTGATCACCTCAGACGTGATCCTTTTAAACACTTTGTCACCTCAGACGTGACCCATTTATCTTTGAAAACACATGTGGTCATCTCAGACATGACCCTTTTTGGTGAATTAATCCCTTACTGAATTTCATGATGTAGTCCGACAAACAAACAAACTGAAATGACTAAATAACTAGAAAATTAAACTAAAGTACAAAATTAAACTTGTTTTTGACTTTTTGTGAGAGGTAAATCCTAAGATAGAAATCTACTGGATTCGGTTCCGGAATAGGCAGCTTCTATTTAGTTTGACCATACCTGGACCAATTCAATTTTGGAATCATACAGGCAAGTCAAATCATTTGGGACTTGTTATCAAAACCTTTTGATGCTCACTTCTTGGTTTTCATCCAGAGTCGTTAGCAAATTTAGGAAATCATACTGGTACTATTAGATTCCCACATTGATTTGAACTTTCAAGAATTGCAGCCACGATGATTGTCAGTATATTTGTCCTCTTAAATCCATACACAGACTTTTGACACAGATTGGTGATAGTTTAAGGTTTAATTATTTCAACCAACATTTGTGGATCCCACACTTATATGGTAATCAACATTCCTCAGGAGCTTTTGAGCGGTCTACGGGTATTTTGACAAGAAGAGACTATTCTTAGAGCTTTCAAAGAGAAGCCAATCCTCAGGTCAGTGCCATCGCACAGCAGAGAGGCGGCAAACAACAATGAATTCTAGAATATCTAGGTTATGCTTATCCTCAGGTCAGTGCCATCGCACAGCAGAGAGGCACACAACCTATCTTCTTGTTAGAGCATCTTAACAACAACATAAGTTATTGATTGATAGCATTTGCCTTTCATTTTTTTCGTGCTTTGCTCTATTTATGGTCATCCGCACACATTTGTGGCGTTTACATGCTCATTACCCCTTATTGGAATATTGTTGATTGTGTTAACCAGTGACAAGATGGGAGCCCACAGTCAGTTGAACAACTTAGTTTGATCTTGAGATCACCAGTCAGGTCTAATCATCTATTGTGTTGAATCTACCGACATATCATCTGTGGTCTAGCAACCTCTAGGTCTACTTTCGTTGTGTTACCTTAGTAGTTACCAGTTTTTCTATCATCTTTCCTTTTATATTGCTCAGACTACACAGACTTATACTTTGAATTTTGCATCTTTTCTAAATTAAATTTTAAAGTCCCTCTTGATTTGTTCCTGTGTACTATCATTTTCCAAAGAGTTTGAATCGGTATCACAGGTACGATCTACCTTATATCAGCTAGCCACTCCTTCTCCCTCGTGTTTTTTTTAATGTTACTGGCTGACCTATTCTCCCCCTAAAATTCTAAAATCATAATGGATTTAATTATTTTAGGATTTTAATAGACAGCTAAATAACATGAATTTAATTTAAACAGAAAATAGAATAAATAAAGAAAATAAAAATAAAAAATTAGATTGTATCGGACTACACATGATCATCATCAGGAATAACATCACTTTTCTTTTTAACGCCGTTGACCTCTAACAGATATAGAAAACGTGGTTTGTCAAAAGCTTTTGTATAGAGGTCAGCGCGTTGAAAATCAGTATTAATCTTTACCACATCAATTAAGTTCTTTTCAAAACAGTCCCTTATAAAATGGTATTTAATACCGATGTGTTTGGTCTTTGGATGTTGTACTGGATTTTTAGTTACTGCAATTGCAGCAGAGTTATCAACAAAAATAGGAGTAGAAGAGAAATTTAAACCGTAGTCCCGCATTTGCTGTTGAATCCAAATGATTTGTGAACAGCAACTTGCAGCAGCAACGTATTCGGCTTCACAGGTTGACAATGCAACCGAGGTCTGCTTCTTACACTGCCAGGTCACTAATCTCCTCCCAAAGAATTGACACCCTGCTGATGTAGACTTGTAATTCATCTTGCAGCCCCCGTAATCCGAGTCACTATACGCCGTGAGCTCAAAGTCATCATCATGAGGATACCACAACCCAAGTGTGGGTGTACCCTTCAGATAACGAAATATCCTCTTGACCCCGATCAGATGGTTAACCTAGGCTTAGCCTGATATCTAGAACATAGACATGTAGCATACATGATATCAGGTCTTGAGGCAGTGAGGTACATGAGGGATCCAATCATTCCTCGGTACATTGTGGCATCTACCAGATCTCCATTTTCATCAGGTGCTATATCATGGTTTGTAGCAAGTGGAGTCCCAGCTGCAGAAGCATTCTCCATGTCAAACCGACTGAGAATGTCTCCCACATACTTGGTCTGATGTAGAAAGATCCTTTTGGTGTCTGATCCACCTGTAACCCGAGGAAGAATTTCATCTCCCCCATAGCACTCATCTCAAACTCTGCCTTCATTACTGCTTCAAATTCTTTGCATAATTCTTCGTTCTTTGAACCGAAGATTATGTCATCGACATAGATCTGTACTAGCAGTAAGTCTCCATCTTTTTCTTTGATAAACAGTGTGCAGTCAATGACTCCCCTGCGAAAGCCGTGTTTCACAAGATGAGTCGAGAGTTTCTCATACCAGGACCTTGGAGCTTGATGAAGCCCGTATAAGGCCTTGTCGAGTTTGTAAACTCTGTCCCGATGATAAGGATCTTCAAATCCCTCGGGTTGACTGACATAAACTGTCTCTCGAATTTCCCCATGAAGGAATGCACTCTTCACATCTAATTGATAGACTTTAATCTTCATATACGATGCATAGGCAAGGAAGATACGGATGGCTTCCATCCTTGCCACGGGTGCAAACACTTCATTGTAATCAATCCCTCGACTTGGCGAAATCCCTGAACCACCAGTCGAGCCTTGTTCCTGATAATGACCCCTTGGTCATCCTTCTTGCATTTCAAGACCCATTTGGTGCCAATGACCTTAGCACCTTTAGGTCTATCTACCAGAGTCCATACACCTAACTTCTTGAACTGAAGAAGTTCTTCTTGCATGGCACTCACCCACGCCTCATCATTCAGTGCTTCACTGACGTATTTTGGCTCAAACTGCGAGACAAAACACCGATAAGCACCATCATGAATGTATCCTTTTTCATAACCGAGGCATAATCAGCTGAGTACAACTGATTTCTGGTTTGCACTCCTGATCTGACATCCCCAATGACATTGTCTAGGGGATGATAGACATTTAGACGTGATCCTGGAGTGGTAGGAACAGCTACCTCAGAGCCAAGATTATGAACATTTGGTTCTGCATCTGAGGTAGATGGAGTTTGAGGTTCCGAAGTCGAAGGGGCATCACTGTTAGATGCTTGTGGACTTGCAGGAATTGGAACCTGTTCCTCCTGACTGTTCTGGTCATCTTCTTCAGCTTCATCTTCTGAGGAGGAGTCACTGTCGTCGACTACTCCCCCTGAGTGATGAGATGATTCTCCCTGTGAGCTCGATGATGTTGAATCAAGAGATGGTGTATTCAAGATATCATACATCATCCGTGTAGCTAACTCGTCATCAGAAGGAGAGATAGGGATGTTGAAGGACTTGAAGAATCCATCATAGTCGAAAAAGTAAGCGGGTCCTTTTCCAGTAGGTGGTGTGGTATATCTCTGAACATCAACATTACACCACACTTCTACTAAACCCGTTGAGTTGTTGTAAACTCTCTTGTTCGGTATGTTGTATCCTAGGAAGATCCCTTCATCAGCCTTCTCGCTGAATTTCCTTCTTGAGTCTCTCTTCAGAAGTGTGCACGGCGCGCCAAATGGTTCGAGATACTCCAGATTAGGTTTACGTCGTTGTAGTAACTCGTAACATGTCTTTCCATGGCGCTTGACTACCAGAACTCGATTCAATGTATAACATGCATTAGCCACTGCCTCATTCCAGAATTGGATAGGCAGTTTCGAGTCTGCCAGCATTGTCCGTGCTGTCTCTATCAAGCTTCTATTCTTTCTCTCAGCAACACCATTCATCTGAGGCGTGTAGGCAGAAGTGAATTGGTGCACAATTCCCTTTTCCTTGCAGTAAGCCTCCATCCACTGATTTTTGAATTCAGTCCCGTTGTCTGAGCGTATCTGTCTCACCTTCAGCTTGTAGAGAGATTCCAGTGTGGTTACTAACTCCTTGAATGACTCAAATGTTTCTGATTTGGACTTCAGAAACATTACCCAAGAGAATCTTGAGTAGTCATCAGTAACCACATAACAGTACAAGTCACCTGCAATGTTCTTTGTACTGACTGGACCAAACAGATCCATGTGAAGAAGTTCAAGAGGAAGCTCGATAGAATGAACTTTCTTTTCCTTATGAGACTTCTTCGTCTGTTTGCCTTTCTTGCATGCTACACAGAAATCCGGAAGTTGGAAATTTTGACGTTAACTCCTCTCACGAGATCCTTCTGGATCAAGTGATTCATCTTCCGTTGATTAATGTGTCCCATTCTCCTATGCCAGGAGATGGAGTCCTTCTCAGTAGCTTTTGATAGAAAGCACTGAACTTCATGATCCGTTGTAGAAGCCGTTGAAGATCCAAAACATAAAGGTCTTTATATCTTGAAGCTGTCATCAAAACTTGGTCCTCCGGAATCACGTAGTCTTTCTTTAGGACGTAACACTTCTTGTTGTCGAATATGACTTTAAATCCTTTGTCACATATTTGGGAAACAGAAAGTAAGTTGTTTTGAAGTTGTTGAACGTAGTTCACTTTATCAAACTTAACTTTCTGATTTCCAACCTCTCCCTGAGCTGTGATATAGCCTACTTTGTTACCAGCAAACGAAACATGCCCTCCTTTTATTTGTTTGACGTTTGATAAAAGAGCCCTGTTTCCTGTCATGTGCCTGGATGCTCCGCTGTCTACAATCCACGTGTTGGTTTCAGCACTGTAGCGAACACCCTGCACATACAATGTAAAACATTAGTTTAGGTTAGGAACCCAAGCCTTAACTGGCTTGGGTTTCCCAGAGGCATCACACATCATGAATTCAACCCATTGACCCTTAGAAGATGAGGGTAGCTCAGGTGCCTTCTTGTCTTCATTATCAGACACGGAGGATGACTTTTCTTTCCATAGGCCAGATTTGTTTAAGGCCTGTTTGTGATAAACAGTCGACTGGCTAATGGGTTGAACTTTGGGTTCACTAGTTCTTCTAGGTGGAGTTAAGGACTCCTCTTAGAAGACCTAGGTTTTGAATCCTGAAGTTCAATTTTCTTCCTAGGTGTCTGATAGTAAGGACAAAAGGAAGCAATGTGTCCACACTCTCCACAGTTGTAGCATGACCTGCTATCAACTTTATGATTAAACTTTCGTTGTGGAGATGTGTGTGACACCCTAGTGACATCACTTTGTTTGGGTTTTGACTCTGTTTCTTTTGATGTTTTCTCTTGTTTAACAAAATTAATTGTTTTAACACTTTTAACATCTTTTCCTTTTTGGTTAACTGGATTTTGACATGAGACTTGTGAAAGATTAACATTAACAGTCTTTTTAGGTTCAATTTGACTTTGTTTGACCCTGACTTTATATTAACCTTTTCAAATTCTTTTTCCAGTTTAACACAAGGCATTTTACCCTTTGCCTTTGAAATGGCCTCTTTTATTTTGTTCCAGATTCAATTGAAGAACATGAGGAATCTGGATCACTAACAAGAGGAGTAGACACCACATGATCCTTGATGGGATTGTTATTTATTGGTCTACTCTTAGTGTTCATCAAGGTCTCAGGTGGTGGTGGAACCACTTTATAACCCAAACCCTCCCCGTTGTTACGTTCTCTCACTAAGTGTTGGACAATATGTGATGAACTTGTCCAACTGTGCAGTTTTTGCTTTAAAGAGTTGACTTCTACTTCTAAAACTGCCTTTTGCTTCTTATGTCTTCTAGGGAGTTAAGATAGTACCTAATGTCATTAGCTTGGTTAAATGCTACTACTTCAGTTTCCCTAAGCTGTTTATTCAAAAGGTCTATCTTTTCTTTGTAACTATGCTCATTTTGTTTTAAAACTCTATTAGCCTCATTGCACAGTTGCAAATCCTTTACTAAGTTATCATTATGATCAGTTGCAGTTGTCTCTTCACTATTTGACATCGCTATCTCAACTGCAATATCTCCTTCACTCGCAGAATCATCATCTAAATCTTCCACGCTCGCAATGTTGGATTCTTCCGGAGAGACAAACCGAAAGCTCCAGTCCTGTCCTTCATCATCATGGGCAGTCAAGGCTTTTGGATCCTTGCTTGATGAAGTAGAACTGCTAGCTTGCTTGTCTTGATGAGTGAAGGACGAGAATGGATTCCCATTCCCAGTCTTCTTTGGCTTCACACACTCTCATTTGAAGTGCCCCTTTTCTCCACAGTTGAAGCAGGTCACCTTGCTCTTGTCAAAGCCAAATGTGGTGTCCTTAGTAGCAACCAAGTTTTGTCCGGTCTTCTTCACAAACTTCTTCTCCCTCTAGACAGCACTTGCTAAGGCCCACATAATGTCCATCCTCTCTAGCTCAGTCTTATCCACCTGCTCGTAGTCCTCATCTACCAGATGGCAGTTTCCAATTTTCCCAGCAACAAGTCCATCATAGGAATGAACCACTGCTGCCAAAAGATCCATGTGCTCTCGAGCTACTTCCACGGTCACCTTTCTGAGATTCTCAGTCTTCAGTCTTGTAGCATTAGCTTCAGATCCAATGTAGTGGGTAGTAGAAGACCCTGACGTTTCTGATCCTGAAGGAGAGACTTGTGAAGGACCAGATGAGCTAGACACAAATGCAGTCTGAAGAGGTGCTCCAGACGTCTTAACATGAGGAGTGGCATTGTACAAAGCTGGATTCTGAGTGTGTGAAGACTTCTGAGCTCGGTATTTCATCCTAAGTGCTTCTTCTCGCAGCTTTAGAATGAAATCATTTATGTCCAACTTTGCCAACATTTCATTCTGTCTCAGATTTGACACAAAAGAAGCCCATTTTTCTGGCAATCCGTCTGCAAAATTTGACACTTTATCTTCCATGGTAGTAGTGACACCATGTGTATGCAGTTCGCTCATCAGATGGTAGAATCTATCAATAACATCGTCTAAACTCTCATTTCCCATCGATGAGAAGTTGTCAAATTCTTTCTTCAACTCCTTAGCTTTAATGGCCTTCAGCGAAGCATTCCCGTCATATCTCTTCTCCAGCTCATCCCACAATTTCTTGGCTTGCTTATTCTCCGAGTACTGGTGGAAAATATCCTTAGGAATAGACTGTGTTAGCAATGCATATACTCTCTTTTCTGCATTATATTTAACTTTCTGTGCGTCAGTCATTCCTCCTAAAGTAAGCTTCACCCCATCAGCTCCCACTGGCATACTGTATCCAGTCTCAATAGCTTCCCACATATTTGGATCCACTCCATTGAGGTAGATCTCAAAACGTTGTTTCCAGTGGGGAAACTCATCTAACGTTAAAAGCTTTGGGGGTTTATTGTGATTCCCCACCTCACTCTCAAGTAACAGTAAGTTCTAGATCCGTGAATCCTTCCCGGCTGTAAACGCTGACATCTGATCTTCCATCTTGATTAACTTTAAGTTTCCTAAACAATCTGTCAACTGGTGCGACTGGAGTGATGCGAATGGACTATCCGTGCGAATGAACTATGCGACTGGTTCAATCGTGCGGCTGAACTAAGCGATTGGTCCATTCGTGCGAATGAAACTGATGCGTATGAACACTGCGAACGGTAGGATTAGTCATACGAATGAAGATGCGACTCAGTCCAATCGTGCGTCTGGAGGATGCGAATGAAGTCCAGTCGTGCGATTGGGTCAATCGTGCGACTGAAGTTGCTGTTTTGAGAAAATTTCTAGGTTAAACGTGTTTTGGCCGTAAAAATCCGAATTTTCACCAATCCTAATCGCCTAATGTCGTAGAAACCAAAACTTGATGAGCAGGGGACGTCCAAGACAACTTTTGACACAAAAAGATTGCGTTTTTAGTGAAAAAACACAAACTTTGTATCAAAATTGATTGAATCACACGTAATCAAGAGCCAATGCTCTGATACCACTTGTTAGGATCTGGTATTTGAACGAAACACCAACTGATTAACGTGTAAACCAAACCAAATAGTGCGGAATCCTATTTGATTGGCGATCCAATCAGTGAGAACGCACGTAGAATCAATAAGATATTGAATCAAACGTTAAGAATCGATTAGGAATCGATCTACAGCGTTCTATGAACTTGGAGTATGAACTTGGAGGCTTCTGGACGGCTAGGGTACGTCTGGAGTCGAAATAGAATGAATGCTTCCGTTTTTCCACGAATTGGGTGGTATTTATAGGTTAGGGTTGCTCATTCGGGCGACTGAACCATTAGCATGGTTCAGTTGTGCGATTGAGCCATGCGGTTGATCCATCCGCACGACTGAGTGTTCAGTCGTGCGACTGAGCCAATCTCATGTTACAATCATACGACTGATCCAGTCTCCTGGTTCAGTCGTGCAACTGAGTCACGCCTGAAGTTATTCATGCGTATGGTCCATTCGCATGGGCCATTCGCATGAGAACTTCATTTTGTTAAGTTTGAATGTATTCATTAATATAACATTATGTGTATCAATTCAAACAATCACAAACCTATTTAACCAATTCAATATCAACTCATTAATGAAATATTAAACATTATAAATCACAAATAACCATTCTCATTTCATTAATATTCCAAACATTACATCAGTGTAAGACAAACAAGACATATTACATTCATATCAGGATCTAGGTAGATATGTATCAACAGCCATGCCATCTCATTAAACTTCGTGGTGTATTGTTGATGTGTCATCGTTCCCGCCTCCAGCTGCAGGAACTCCCTTTCCACCTTATCCATCACACGATGAGGACAGAACTCCTCAATTACCAGCTTCTTTAACTCAGTCCACCTTATTCTTTCGATTGCCCGACTACCCTCGACTTGGACTATATTGTCCCACCAACCTAGAGCCGAGTCCACAAACGAGTGCGCAACAAAGTTAACCTTTGAAATGCCCCGTAGTTACAGCCTCGTGCCGCCTCCAGCGCAGGCTCTTCTTCCTCTTTTTCATCGTCGGAGAGAACTGTTTTGGTCTCCGGCCCCTCCTGTCCTCCCGCGGACCTGTTCCTTTCCTTTCTTTCCCCTTCTCGTACAACCTTTATCACTTCGGTCACCACAAACGGTAGGATCATCTGCATGACCTGATGAACCTCCTCTACAACTGCCTCTTTCACTGAGGCCCTCAAATTCGCACTCTCATCCCCAGCCTCCGGATGAGGGGTCTCAGGTTCTTCATGGACCACCTCTTCAGCTCTGGGTCTTCCTCTCGTGGCCCATGGCCAAGCCCCACATCCACCACGACCTCCACCGTGTGAAGATTTAGATGATCTATCACCGTCCATCCTCTAACACACTGAAAGATTCAAACACCAACACGTTCATTCAAGGGAACAACTCAGTTTAGGTCAAGTATACTAAGTCCCTAATTACAGTGGCCAATTGTGATTAGCCAGTTACTTTACTCTTCACACCCCGAGCATTACCTATCCTGACTACATCAGCATCTAAATCTACATACAGCACATAAACCACATAACATGCGCACGTAATACCGATTAATCATTAAGAAAATACCTGATGGCACGCAGCTACTCAGATTGGCATCCTTTCCCTTTCCGTCCCATTTTCAGTTTAAGTTAAGGTTTATTTTGAAAATTTACCCGTTTCACTTAAACTTTGGCTCTAATACCAACTTGTAAGGCCCCGTTCCCGGGACGCTTACAGTTGGTAAATCATCGCACATAAAACATATAATTTCATAACTTGAAAAAACATCGCAGCGGAAACATTAAAACAACATTCCATTTCATCATAAAAGCTTTTGCAAAATAATACATCGTTATCAAATTACAAAATACTTGTTGCATTACATCACAAAAGCATTCTAAATATGGATGCCATCCAAAATGAGCCGAGTAGCCGCCCCGTGCCATCCTCAGCAACCTTTACCTGCCAACAGGAAATACATAAATGTCAGCGTTGCTGAGTGAGTTCTAGTTTTAAAATAAATCATACTTTACTTTCGTTTAAAACCGTTCTTTACAATCGTACGTGATCATGCACTATACTTACACATAGATAATATCATTATTATCTTCATCATTCGTTCGTTAACTTTCCTTCATTTACCGTACGTCATCAACATTCACATTCATTACTTCCATTCACATTCATTCATACTTCCTTTACATTCCATACCAAAACCATGAACTTTACCCCACCGTCATGCATAAAGCGGATACTGGGCCGAGGTCTATCATAGACCCCCCGTCATGGCGCTCAGTGGCCCGACCACAGTACCTAGGGTAAGTTCAAATGTACCATTGTCATGTGCTATACCCCACCATCATGCATAAAGTGGGTACTGGGCCGAGGTCTATCATAGACCCCCCGTCATGGCGCTCAGTGGCCTGACCACAGTACCTAGGGTAGGCGACAAAGGTTCCATCAAATGGTCAATCACAAAGAAAGACCCCGGTGTGCATCCTTCTTGGGTAGCTATCCCACACATCGTTGAACGAACACTCTTCATTGAGTGTGTTTCTCTATACCGTTCTTGCAAGACTTTCTTTACCAGCATTTATTCATTAATGCATGCATTCTTTCATTTCATTACGTTCCTCTTTTCATTATCTTCCGCTTTACATTACATATTACTTTTCATTTCATTCATTAATCATTCAACGTAAAGCCATGGAAAAATAGTTATACATAACAAGGAACATGAATATAAACTTACAACATCACCAAACAAGGCACCATCATACATACATAACATACAACACACATACCATCATGCATAAGCATCAATCATACATCATACATGCCAATCATAACATCCATGACCTCAAAAGTCAACTTACATAAACCCCCGGGAATCCCCCAAGTCAAAGCCTACATTTACCCTTTTCTCCCGAGAATCAGATAATAAACTAAGTTCTTCTGGGTGCATGAGCCCTATTTGGGCGTATGGACACCACTCAGTTGCATGGCGATTCCAGGCGCATGGACACCATGGGTGAATGGACACTTATGCGTATGGAGAGAATCCATACGCATGAACACTTAGGCGTATGGACCCTCAGTCGCATAGCCTTCAGTCGCATGACTTTCAGTCGTGTGACCTTCAGTCGCATGACCATTCGGCCGTATGGCCTTCAGTCGCATAACCTTCAATCGCATGCCTTCCAGGCGCATGAACTTTAGTCGCATGACTTCCATGCGTATGACCCTCAGTCGCATGGCACCCATGCGCATGGACCTCAGTCGCATGCCTTTCGGCCGTATGGCCTCCAGTCGCATGCCATTCAGACTCATGGCTCCCAGTCGCATGAGCCCTAGCTGATGCAGAATACAGTCTTCTTCAAACCTAATCTTCAATTTTCGGCCTCCAAACCCTCTCAAACCTGTTCTAAGCTCAAATTAACCATCCTAAACCTTAGAAACACCTACCACAACACCATTCAAGCACAACCAAGCCCGAAATCAAACCCCACCTGAAACACACATATACACATACATACGGGTTTTCACCCCACACAACAAAAACGATTTTCAGATGTGTTCCAGCCCCAAAATCAGTCAAAAATATGTAAAAGAGGGGTCCTAGAACTCACATTAACGGCCTCTACGAGTAAAGCTTCACACAAACCCGCTAAACCTCGACTTTTGCACCTTGAATCCTTCAAAAACCCTAGGTTTTGCTCTTTCTCTCTTTCTCCCTCTCTAGAACCGATTGGAGGAGTATGGAAAGGGGGAATGGGCAGCCAAGCCCCCCTTTTATACCCACTCTCCCAAAGTCTTTCCCCTTTTGGCAAGATTGGTCCCTCAACTCAGACTTTATTTCTTTTCTTTCTTCTTCTTCTTTCTTTGACTTTAAAGAAAATAACCGGGCGTTACAGATGAAGAGTAGATGGTGGAGAATGGCTCTGAGAAGAGTGAAGAAGAGCATTCTAAGAAGGGTCACCATCCCTCTGAGGAGAGCAAAGCTGTTGGGATGACCAAGTCAAGAAGAAAGAACTTGATCAGGAAGGCCAAAAGAAAGTCCAAAAAGGCTTAAGAGATCAAGGCCACCTTCAATTCTGTACAGAAACAAGTCTTCATCTCTGCAGGATTTGAAGTGGTAAAGGCTGAAGACACAAACTTGAACTCCATCAACAAGAGTTATGGTTCATGTCCAAATCATCCCATCATCAAGAACAAGGCTGATCAGTTATGCATCATTGCTGTACAACCTGAACCATCCAGCTCCAAAGATAGTTCTATCCCCACAAGAACTGCCACAGCATCTGCAAAGGTGAAGATGGAGAAGGAAAGTGATCAAGTTCAGCCTTGTTCACAACAGAAAACTCCTACAAGGAAGAAAATGTACGGTTTTATGTGTGGAAGTACTTCTCATCTTGCTAAGGATTGTGTTTATAATCCAAAGAGTACTCTTCACATGACCAAGAAAGAAACTTCTAAGATGGAAAAGAAGAAGCAAGCTTCAGAAGGAAAATCTGTTTCCTTCGGAAGCTCCAAAATGAAGAAGAAGACAAGTGGAAACTTGCCTTCGGAAGAAAATTTCATCTCGGAAGAAAGGAATACTTCCGAAGCACTGAAGCCTGCTGTAGTGAAAGCAAGATCTTCCAAAGGTCTAGTCATCAAAACTTTCGAAGTCATCAAAACTTCCAAAGTATTGAAGGTCAAGTCTAAGCTTCCAAAGGTGGTGTGGAAGTCAAAGAAAGACCAAGTGGCTAAAAGTACTTCATCAACATCAGCGAATGATCCTTCTAGCATGACTATAGGATCAATTATTATTGCATTGTCTTCAACTTCTTTTGATGAGCCCACGACCAATGAGGCTTGGGTTTCCAAATGTAACTAATCATCTCTTTTGTGTAGGAACAGCTCAAGAAAAACAGAAATGTATGGATCATTGATAGTGGCTGTTCTAGACACATGACAGGAAATAGGTTACTACTCTAAAAGTTTGAAAGAACTGATGGAGGACCAGTTGGTTTTGGAGGAGATAAAGGAGGTTACATTACTAGAAGGGGCAAGGTCACAAATGGTAAGCTCAGCATTGAGAAGGTAAACTTTGTCAAGAGCTTGGGTACAATCTTCTGAGTGTGTTCCAATTTTGTGATCAGAGTCATAACATGCTCTTCACTGAGCATGAGTGCATTGTTCTCAGGCTTAGGGTGGTCATTCCTTATGAGCATATCTTGCTTAGAGCCCCAATGAAAGGGAACATGTATAAGATGGACTTGCAAGAAACATCTCCCTCAGGAGAAGCTTCATGCTTTCTGTCTAAAGCAAATAAAAATGAATCTTTCCTCTGGCATAAAAGAATATGCCATGTAAACTTTAAAAACATGAATAAATAAATTAAGAATGATTTGGTAACTGGAATACCAAAGAAAGAGTTTACAAGTGATGGCCACTGTGTTGCATGCCTGAAAGGGAAGCAACACAAGGTATCTCACAAGCCAAAGGAAAGAAATTCCATCATTAATCCCCTACACTTATTACATATGGATCTCTTTGGCTCCACCAGTGTAATGAGTCTAGGAATGACCTCTTATTGTTTGGTGATCACAAATGATTTTACAAGATTCACTTGGGTCTTCTTTCTTAGAACTAAGGATGAGACTCTTGAGATTCTGAAGAATTTCATCTTAAAGATTGAGAATCAATGTGATCACAAGGTCAAAACCATAAGATGTGATCAAGGAACTGAATTCAAGAATCAAATCCTTGATACATTTTGTGATAAAGATTCTGAAGAATTTCATCTTAAAGATTGAGAATCAATGTGATTACAAGGTCAAAACCAAAATATTAATTATGTTAAATTTTTATGAAAAATGCCACATATGCCAAGAATGGTTTGGTAAAATCTCAGATCATTAGAATGCTAAGTCAGTTTTTTTTTGTTATCTTTTTGTAAGAAACACCAAGTCTTAAAGTATTTCACAAGTTATAAAAAGATTTAATAAAGAAAGCTTGATGTTCTTTACCAAACTGATCAGTTGTAGAAACATAAATGAAAATTAGGCCTTGTAGGAGTTACTAACCTTTGAGTTTTCAAGTCTTCTAATTATCTTTTGAAGTCTTAGCTACAATAATAATATATCTTATGGTATAGTTTTATATATCAAATGGTATCAACAAAAGAAGTAATCAAGAACCAAACTGAACTACAACTAACCAAACAGACCAATCAATAATGTAATATATTCTTGGCATAAATCATGAACATTTTGTATAGTCAAAACAACTCCGATGTGAAATTTGTGATAACAAATAATCATTCATTAAGATTTGATGAAACATCCTGCCAAACCAAACAGAGGTATAAACATGGAAATTTTATCCACATAAAAATCTGTGTTGTGAGCTTTTTGTTGTTACTAAATTGGTGTTGACAATAATATTGATATTGATGATGAGACTAATGTGTGGATTTCATGTAATCAAACTCAATGCGAGGTTTATAAGTCTTTGTCCTTGGTTCCTCGAGTTGGAATGAAGGTGTCTATGAGACACTCACTGTGGTGATACACTTAAGTTTTTTGGTTCTGATTTATAATCTTGCTAAACTTTAGTGTCATTTGAAGTAATAATTATCACTCTTCCACCTTTTCCATTGTTACTGTTTAGTTTTTGTGATGAACTGAATTCTTACTTGGATTATTTATACTAGACCGTAACCTGGAGGTGAGTAGAGGGAAGGTAATTATTGTGGATCCAAGAATAAAGTATGCATATAAATGACCCTAGTTAAAGTTTTGGATGTATCATTTCAGTTTTGGTCTTCTGTTGTCTAGTTTAGTGGTTGTAACTATGATTATAACTTTTTTGATTTTCAAAAGGGGGTAATTTTCAAGTAGAAAGCTTTGCTATTAAAATATGTCATTTCTCAACCCTAACTAATGATGACCAATCTATTATTCGATCCAAGAGGCTCATGAGATCATTAATTCTTAACTTGGTTGGCACTCTACACATGACTATACATAACATTAGGGCTAAATTGCAGGAAGATCCTTTTTGTAATCAACACCTATATTAATAACGAAGGTGATAAAGGTAACTTATTGTAGTTTGGTGTTTGTTGAAAAGACCAATAGCGGTGGTCATGGATTTGAAACTCAATTGGCAAGATCATGGAAATGCAATAGAGCTACAAGAACAAGATAGATTTCCTCACACAATGATTATGGAGAAGCAATGGCTCCGTCCAATCTAGTTGGTCTCATGAGACTTCAACTCTCACACAACGACAAAAATGACACATTGATAGGTTTAAATGGATTGATCAGTGTTAATGAATTAATACACTTGACAATTATCTGGACAAAGTAATCAAACTAAGCAATATATCAAAAAAAATTCACAGAGATTTCATTGATATTAGCAAAGGATTACAATGTACAAATGAGAGAGTTCTATTATAAGGAACATATATTTACAAAATAAGTCCCTATACTATGACAAAAACAAAAACTAAAAACTAATGCTAATCTTCAAGACTCCAACAATACTCCCCCTAAGATTTGCATTTGTCTTCAGTCAAAAAAATCTTCAGGATCCTCTTTTATCTTGAACATGGGCTTCTCCTTATACAGCTCCAGTTCTCGCAACACTTTCTTTATTGAAGACTTAAACTTTTCAGCTAATTTCCCTTGCTCGGGTTTAGAATCATTTGTCTTAATTTCCATAGCATCCATCACGTGGAGAGTCTCCTTTGATAGTGTTGCTATGTCAACATTTGCATAGAACTCAAGAGGATTAGATTGATCTTTCACATGTACCTCCAACACGCCTTTGCTCGATATCCCCATGAAACTCTATGTTATGAATATCTTTCTTGACAATATTCGCATATGCCAGAGCTTTCCTTAATGAAATCCGCTCCATGACTGCGTTCATCACCTTAATAATCGCCATAAAGTATTTTCTGTCATGTTCAGTATCCACAGATGATACTTGCTCAAATTTTTTATTAGATAAAAATGAAATGTAGCTCAGATGAAGTAACTTCATCTCAAAAACTCCAAATAGACTTATCATGTCCTTTTCCTAATCATCTTCTTTTCTTACCAGCTTCAGATGAAAAGTGTCAGAATCATAAAACCATCTCAGGATTGGTTTAGTCGATTGAGTTCCATCTATTACTTTCAATCCAGGATTAGTTACTTTCTCAAAGTACTTATCACCAAATGTTTCTAAATATCTATCTTCAATTTCTGATCTTGATTCTCCTTTCTTCTCAACTCTCCTCAAAGTATCAAAATATGCCTTATCTTCTTGATCACACCTGTTTGAAGAAAAGATGGCATTCGTGTAGTTCCTCTATTAAGTAATTTCACAAAGTTCTCTCCACTTCTAGCCTTGGTGAGGTTAATGATAGGCAACTTGTGTAATTCTTTCAAGTCTTGCACTGTCAAAGTAACAATACTAGAGTAAAATTGATAAACATCACATATTGCATTTACTCTTTTTATCAAGAATGCATCAAACACTTCATCGTACTTCCATGCAACTATCTTTACATCTTTTTTTATCAGGCACAATCATAGCATTAAGTAGCTCTGATATTGATTGTCCTGTTTGAAGCACATTTCTTACTAAATCACCAGCAGATCTTGCCTTATTCCATAACTGTTTTTGATCCAAATCAACTTTATAAGCTTGCTACTCAGTGTTAGGGAACATCCTCATCAATTCCTTTCTTCTTTCATGAGTTTGTCTTACTAGCTCCATGGACTTTATTTCTTGATGTTTCAACACCTTAGTCCTCTTTGTAATTTCCAAATACTATGGGTTATCCATGTCTAACACAATCATCTTGTTATACATCTTTTCTGTTTGTTAGAAACTTCTCACCAGTTTTCTTAAAGATTCTCCTTGTAGTCTTTTGAGTCTCTTTCATGGATAGTTTCTTGATTGCAACCACAACCTTAGAGCTGGAATACTCATATCTTCAGGATCAGGATGGTGCAATTCTTTCTTAGGAATGTCATCAATTTTTATGCTCTCGCTCATTGGTACCCACTCACCATGTTCCAAACTGATTTCATTTGGATCAACCGGCCCTGACGACTCAGCTATCACACATTTCTCAGACTCTTCATTTATCTGAGTCACTTTCAACCCATCTAAAAAATACTCTATTATACTTTTGTTTGAACAGATAATTATATTTGTCCTCAAAGTCTACTGGAATTGGAATATCTTCGTTAACATTCATCATCGGTGAATCAACTACTTCACAAATATCTTCATCCTCTAATATTTCATTATACCACTCATCAGGAAAATCTGAGTCAATATCATCAAGTGCTTCTATCTGTTTTTGAATTTCTTCCTCTTCAACATGCACTTTGCCTCGATCAATCTTTTGAGCTTTGGTTTTAATACTGATTCTTGTTCAATTTCATCTATCTTTCTTTTGCCTTTTTCAGCTTCAGTAAACTTCCCAACCACTATAACTTGGGATTCTTCTTCATTATCTTTCTCAATCAAAGAAGCTTCAGTTTCTTTCGCTTTCTCTTGCACAGTTTCTTTAAATTTCTCTATCTCTTCATTAAGCTTTTTGATATTTTCTTCTAAATCAACAATCAGTTCATCTTTCTTTGCATTTTCAACCTTTAGCAAATAATTTTCATCTTGAAGTTTCTTTATCTTTCCATCTTGTTTAACAACTTTTTCTTTTAGATCATTAATTGTTCTTCATCATTATCAGCTTCAGTTTGAACACAAACATCACTGGTTTGTTTCAATACTGATTCATTCACCACTATCAACTGCTGTTCTTGTATTGGAGATTGTAAACCAGAAATTTCATTCTGTGTAATAGGCTCAGATAACATAGCATTCATAAATTCGAAATCAAATGTTTGATTTTGATCCAAATTAGCATCAACAACTTCATCATTCATATCATTTCCGGCATCTATTTCCTTATCATTCATGTCATCATTACCATCACCTTCATCATGTATAACAGTCTCATCTCTTTGATCAGATAGAGTTTCTTCACTATCCATCTCCTGATCAAATTCTCCTTCATTTCCCCCAATTTCTCCTCCTTGATTATCTCCACCATCATCATCATTATTATCATATGAAGAACTATCATCACGATCTTGTTCTTCTTCATCTTCATCTTCATCATCTTCTTCTGCAAGACCGGTGAAGGGTATGCAATTACAACATAACAACACAATGAGGAGAGTTCTTTAGAACACTTAACATATCAAATAAGAAACTGGTAGCTTAAGTGAAAGATGCTAGGAACACAAATAAAATGAGAGATAGAACAAGATAGCTAACAACACAAGTATTTAGTTTTCAAGAATGTTGTATATTGCTTCTCAAGTTCTTTTACAAATGTTACAAAGCATAGATTGAAAGTTACAAGTACTTGAGATACTTTATACTACATCCTACAGTCGGCCATACTTTGAAGGCCAGCTGGATACATAAGACTAGACAACAAAATCAAATATAGAGTCAAAAGGCAGATTGCCTTTTGACTAGTGACTATGACATGACATAGCTCACATCCTAATATATTACAAAAAGGATAAGAGTACATAAAGTAGAAAGCTCAGACTCATGTAAGTTGGTGACTGATCAGAGTTGCAGCGGAAAGATGGTCCAACTTTATAGTAAAGTACATCTAATAAAAGCATGTATCTAAAAGTCTTTGGAAGAAATCTGTCTTCACTCTTTGGCTTCGGAAGACTTTGTCTTTGAAACTTCGGAAGACTTCACTTTTGGCTTCGGAAGATGTTGGTCTTGGCTTCGGAAGATTTTACACTTAGAATATTTCTTAGTGCAAGGTGTAAAACTTCCGAAGAATTTCTACTTCTGTTCATCAATGCATGTAGAAAGACTTTGGATGTTTTGGCTGCATCAGACTTATAGGAATCCTTACAAACTCCCCCTAGGCTGATGCTACCAAAACATTTGAAGATCTTCAGCTTTTGACAGTCCTCATTATGATGATGACCATGCCCTTCTTCATTAGATGGTCAGGATCACTCAGACTCTTATAGTATCTTTTCATCTCAAAGAGATCATGTAAAGGTAGGTTGAATAGGTCTTGTCATGTGTAGTGTAAGGATTCCTATAAGTCTGATGCAACCAAAACATCCAAAGTCTCCTGCATGCATGCATTGAAGAACAGAAGTAGAAATGTTTCGGAAGCTTTACACCATGCACTAGAAATATTCTAAGTGTAAAATCTTCCAAAGCCAAGACCAATATCTTCCGAAGCCAAAAATGAAGTCTTCCGAAGCTTCAAAGACAAAGTCTTCCGAAGCCAAAGAGTGAAGACAGATTTCTTCCGAAGACTTTTAGAGACATGCTTTTATCTGATGTACTTTACCATAAAGCTGGACCACCTTTCCGCTGCAACTTTGTAAAGTCACCAACTTACAGAGTTGGTGAAAAGGTCCATGCTTTTGGTAACTGTACATTGAGGTCTTGAGACTGTGCATTCTACTTTATGTACTTTCATCCTTTTTGTAATATATTAGGATGTGAGCTATGGCATGTCATAGTCACTAGTCAAAAGGCAAATCTGCAAATCTGCCTTTTGACTCTACATTTGGTTTTATAGTTGTCTATTCAATTGTATCCAGCTGGCTTTCAAAGTATGGCCGGCTGTAGGATGTAGTATATGTATCTCAAGTACTTATAACTTTCCAGTATGCTTTGTAACATTTGTAATAGAACTTGAGAAGCACTATACAACATTCTTGAAAACCAATTACTTGTGTTGTTTGCCATCTTGTTCTGTCTCATCTTTACTTGTGTTCTTAGCATCATTAACTAAAAGTTAAGCAGTTTCTTATTTGATTTGTTAAGTGTTCTAAGCAACTCTCCACTTTGTGTTGTTATGTTGTAAGTTCATACCCTTTGCCGGTCCTGCATTTGGTATCAGAGAATTTCAGGCTCTTGATATAAGATCTCACCATCTTAAGATCCCTCACACACACAAAATACTTAACAACTCAAATGGAAGCTATTACCAAAGCTGATCTGGAAACTGGAACTATGACAAAATCTCCATTGATCACTCCTGAAGACTTTGATACTTGGTTTCAAAGAATGGAAGGCTTCATTAAGTCTCAAGACTCCAGGATGTGGGACTCTGTTGTTGAAGGACCTTACATACCAAGCACCAGTTCTACTACTGGTGGTGGTATGATTCCTAAGGCTGAGGCTGATTACTTTGAAGAAGACAGGAAGAGAATAGAGATTGATCAAAAAGCCATGACAGCCCTTCAAACTACTCTTCCAAACTCCACCTACAGAGGCTTCAAGAAGTGCAAAACTGCCAAGCAACTATGGGAAGCATTGAAGCTGATGTATGAGGGTTCTACTGAAGCAAAGGTGAACAAGAAGGATCTTCTGAAGCAGCAGTTTGAAAACTTCACCTTTAAGGTAGGTGAAACCATGACTCAACAATACTTCAGGTATGTTGAGATTGTGGATACTTAATGGATGTTGGACTAACTCTTGAGAACAGGGACATTGTAAAGAAGTTTATGTCCTCTCTTCCTAGACAATGGACACATTATTGTGTTGTTATCAAGAGGACTGAGAATCTTAAGACTCTTACTCTTACAGAGTTGTATGGTATTCTTAGTGGCTACCAGATGTAGATGAACATGCAAAACTCATCTGCTAACTCCAGCAATAAACTGAGTTCAGCCCTCCATGTGGTTGAAAGGGAAAGCATTGAGCCACAACATCATCATATATGCTACCCTGACAACTCACAAAAGGGTCCTTTCATCACCTTCCCAGAGACTCCAAGGGAAAGCTACACTCAATGAAGTCCTTTCCAAGAGACAAGTTCTTCTCATGCTTTTGTCTTTGCTGATGAAACCTCAGGCAACTTTCTCTTCACCCTTGAAGATTTGGACTGTATCCATCCAGATGATCTGGAGTACATGGAGATAGTCTAGCAGATGGCTCTTCTCACTCATAGAGCCAAGAAGTTCTACAAGAGGACAGGGAGAAAGTTTCCAAGCAATGTAGCCAGTGGAAAGTTTGGGTTGGATAAAAGCAAAGTAAAGTGTTACAAATATAACAAGATGAGACACTTTGCAAGGGAGTGTAAGGCACCAAGGACAAATGGTGGCCAAGCACAAACCATACCAAACTACACTGAGAAAGCCCCCCAGAATGAGAAGCCAAAGCAGCAAGCTGCAGTTGGTGTTGAAGAAGGAGGCTTTGACTGGAGGTTTCAGGTAGAAGATGCATCTCCAAACCAAGCACTCATGGCAGACCACGATGAAGCCAAGGTATTGAAACATCTTTGTACTCCTGAATGAATTGCTAAAGTCAATAGATACAGGTCCTATAACTTAGAAATGAGATCTGATCTTGAGTCCTTAAATATCTTAAAAGCTGATTTTAAAAGAGCTGAAAATGATTATAAATTGAAGATAGAGGACTTAGAGAAAACCATTTCAACTCTTAAACGTGAGCATACAAACTACAGGACTCAGATCAAAGACCTCATTACTAAGTTAACTAAATGCCAGGCTGAGCTTATGATTAGCAAAGCCAAGGCAGAAAAATATGTTCTTGAAGAAGAGACCTTCAAGAACATAATATCCTCATCCTTGCATGCAAAAGTTTGTTATCAAAATAAGCAGGGACTAGGATCTTGTGAGATAGCTCCTCCACACACAATCTTATCTGTAAGATCTCCTAGGTGTGGAACTTGTGAAGATGAGCTTCCCATCATAGATCCTGTGACTGAAGAGGATGAAGAGGAGATGGTGGAGAATGGCTCTGAGAAAAATGAAGAAGAGCATTCTAAGAAGGGTCACCATCCCTCTGAGGAGAGCAAAGCTGTTGGGATGACCAAGTCAAGAAGAAAGAACTTGATCAGGAAGGCCAAAAGAAAGTCCAAAAAGGCTCAAGAGATCAAGGCCACCTTCAATTCTGCACAGAGACAAGTCTTCATCTCTGCAGGATTTGAAGTGGTGAAGGTTGAAGACACCAACTTGAACTCCATCAACAAGAGTTCTGGTTCATATCCAAATCATCCCATCATCAAGAAGAAGGCTGATCAGTTGTGCACCACTGCTGTACAACCTGAACCATCCAGCTCCAAAGGTAGTTCTATCCCTACAAGAATTGCCACAGCATCTGGAAAGATGAAGATGGAGAAGGAAAGCGATCAAGTTCAGCCTTTCACAAAAGAAAACTCATAGAAGGAAGAAAATGGACTGTGTTATGTGTGGGAGTACTTCTTATCTTGCTAAGGATTGTGTTTACAATCCAAAGAGTACTCTCCACATGACCAAGAAAGAAACTTCTAAGAGTTTGGAAAAGAAGAAGAAAGCTTCGGTAGGAAAATATGTTTCCTTCGGAAGCTCCAAATGAAGAAGAAGACAAGTGGAAACTTGCCTTCGGAAGAAAATTTGGTCTCGGAAGAAAGGAATACTTCTGAAACACTGAAGCCTGCTGCAGTGAAAGCAAGATCTTCTGAAGGTCCAGTCATCAAAACTTCCGAAGTCCTCAAAACTTCCGAAGTATTGAAGGTCAAGTCTAATCTTCCAAAGGTGGTGTGAAAGTCAAAGAAAGACCAAGTGACTGAAAGTTCTTCATTAACATCAGCAAATGATCCTTCTAGCATGACTATAGGATCAATTACTATTGCATTGTCTTCAACTTGTTTTGATGAGCCCAAGACCAATGAGGCTTGGGTTTCCAAATGTAACTAACCATCTTTTTTGTGCAGGAACAGCTCAAGACAAACAGAAATGTATGGATCATTGACAGTGGATGTTCCAGTCACATGACAGACAATAGGTCACTACTCCAAAAGTTTGAAAGAATTGATGGAGGACCAGTTGGTTTTGGAGGAGATGCATGAGGTTACATTACTGGAAGGGGCAAGGTCACAAATGGTAAGCTCAGCATTGAGAAGGTAAACTTTGTCAAGGAGCTTGGGTACAATCTTCTGAGTGTATCCCAATTTTATGATCAGAGTCATAACATGCTCTTTACTGAGCATGAGTGTATTGTTCTCAGGCCCGGGGTGGTCATTCCTCATGAGCACATCCTGCTTAGAGCCCCCAGGAAAGGAAACATGTACAAGATGGACTTGCGAGAAACATCTCCTTCAGGAGAAGTTTCATGCTTTCTCTCTAAAGCAAATAATGATGAATATTTCCTCTGGCATAAAAGAATGTTCCATGTAAACTTTAAAAACATAAATAAATTAATTAAGAATGATTTGGTAACTGGAATACCAAAGAAAGAGTTTACAAGTGATGACCACTGTGTTGCATGCCTGAAGGGAAGCAACACAAGGTATCTCACAAGCCAAAGGAAAGAAATTCCATCATTAATCCCCTACACTTATTACATATGGATCTCTTTGGCCCCACCAGTGTAATGAGTCTAAGAAGGACCTCTTATTTTTTGGTGATCACAGATGACTTTACAAGATTCTCTTGGGTCTTCTTTCTTAGAACTAAGAATGAGACCCCTGAGATTCTAAAGAATTTCATCTTAAAGATTGAAAATCAATATGATCACAAGGTCGAAACCATAAGATGTGATCAAGGAACTGAATTTAGGGCACTGATTGAAGATGCAAGAACTATGTTGTTTGACTCTAAACTGTCCATCACCTTCTGGGCAGAGGCAGTGAACACTGCTTGCTATGTGCAAAACAGAGTTTTAGTGGTTAAGACACATGGTAGGACTCCTTATGAACTTTGGCACAAGAGAAAACCCTTCATTGGTTTTCTCAGGTCATTTGGATGTCCTTGCACCATCTTGAATACCAAAGATCAAATTGCCAAGTTTGCTGAGAAATCAGATGATGGACACTTTATTGGATAATCTTCTCAAGCTAAAGCTTATAGAGTATACAATCTCGGAACTAGAATAGTTAAGGAGTTAGCCAATGTGACTTCCAATGAGCACACTCCCAGTGTGAAAGGATCTGGTCCGGATTGGCTATTTGATCTTGATTTAGTTACCAACTGTTTTAACAAATCTTGTGAGAATGTTTCAGGGTCCACAGATATACTACCTATGGTGATCCTGACCCAAGACTTGAGCTAAGAAGACCTTCAAGTTACACATCTTCAGCTTCAGTGGTAACTAATCCTACAAATGAAGCTTCTACCAGCACATCAATGACAGATCCTGCTGATACTTTTGGGGTGCTTCAAATTCCAGCTTAGAGACACAAAACTCAGAGGAAGGAGCTTCAAATGTTGGAGAAAGTGGTGGTGGTGAAAGTGATCAGGAATTTCTTGATGCTGATAACCACTCCATTGAAGACAACATTAATGATGTCACACACTCATTGGATCAAGTCAATCTTGATAAAGTGTGCTGATGTGAAGGGTGAATCTTCCTTGCCAGATCATAATTTCTCAAATTTAGATTTGTCTAAGCAACTTGCTGTGATCCCTCAGCTAAGGATCCACAAGTCTCATCCTACCATAAACATCATTGGAGATGTTAAGTCAAGGGTGAGAACAAGAGGACAAACCCATGAAGCAAATGTTTGTCTTCACTCTTGTTTCTTGTCCCAGATAGAGCCAAAGAAAACTGATGAGGTTCTAAAGGATGAAAGTTGGGTTGAAACTATGCAAGAGGAGCTGCTTCATTTCAAAAGGCAAAAGGTTTGGAACCTATGTCCTCTTCCTCAAGGGAAGACTACCATAGGAACCAAATGGGTTTTTAGGAATAAGAAGGATGATAGAGGACTTGTCATCAAGAACAAGGCAAGACTAGTTGTTCAAGGGTATACTCAAGAAGAAGGAATTGACTACACAAATGTTTTTGCTCCTGTAGCAATACTTGAAGTTGTTAGGATATTCCTAACTTTTGCTGCATCCAAGAACTTCAAGGTCTACCAACTTGATGTCAAGTGTGCTTTTCTTTATGGGGTGATTGATGAAGAGGTTTATGTCAGACAACCACCTAGGTTTGCAGATCCTGATTATCCTAATTATGTCTGCAAGCTTGATAAAGCTCTTTATGGGCTGCACCAAGCACCAAGAAAGTGGTATGAGACTCTATCTCAGTATCTTTGTTAACATGGCTACAAAAGGGGTACTATAGATGGAACTCTGTTCATCAAAGGAACAGGAAATGACATAATGCTAGTTCAAGAATATGTAGATGACATTATCTTTGGATCAACTAATCCAAAGCTCTGCAAAGACATTGAGAAGCTGATGAAGGACATGTTTGAAATAAGTGCCATAGGGGAACTCAATTACTTTCTATAAATTCAAGTGAAGCAAGTTGACAATGGCATTTTCATAAGTCAGTCAAAGTATGTACAAAACATACTTAAAAGGTTCAACATGACCTATTGTAAGGTTCCTAAGACACCCATAGCCAGAAATCACTCCCTTGGACCTGATCTTGAGGGGGAGTGTGTTGATAAGCATCTCTACAGGGCAATGATTGGGTCTTTTATGTACCTCACAGCTAGCAGGCCAGATATCATGTTTGCTACATGCATTTGTGCAAGATATCAAGTCAACCCCAAGATGTCACACCTGGTCACTGTCAAAATAATTTTAAGATATCTTAAAGGTGCTCCATCACTTGGCCTTTCGTATCCATAGAATTCTGACTTTAATCTGTATGCTTATACAGATAGTGACTATGGCGGTTGAAACATGACTACAAAGTCTACATCAGGGGGATGTCAAGTTATTAGGGGAAGAGTAGTCTCTTGGAAATGTAAGAAACAATCCTGTGTGTCTGCATCAACTGCTGAGGCTGAATACATTGTTGCTGCAAACTGCTGTGCTCAGGTGCTTTGGATTCAAAATCAGATGCTGGACTATGGATTCAACTTTAAAAAGACTCCCATCAACATAGACAACAACAGTGCTATCTCCATCACAGAAAATCCTGTGCAGCACTCAAGGACAAAGCATATCAATATAAGGTATCATTTGATTAGAGATAACTTTGAAAAGGGATTAATCAAACTAGTCAAAGTTAACACAAATGAACAATATGCTGATCTATTCACCAAAGCATTTTATGACTAGAGATTTAAATTTCTTGTATCAGGTATTGGGATGATTAACTTTGAATAGCTTTTCTTAAAACTTAATCATATTTATTTCTAAAACCTGTGTGTCCTAAGTTTTCTATTTTATCACCTTCATAGGCCCTTGTTTTTTTGGAAGAAAATCTTTTCAAAAGACATTTCTTAGATTTTTGAAAATTTTGATCTCTTTTCTTTTCGGAAGATTTGAATTTTCCTTCGGAAGAAATTTATGTCTTAGTAAACAAATAACTGCTAAAGTAATTTTACCTTCGGAAGAAATTTCTAAAATATCTTCTGAAAGCAATTTACCTTCGAAAGCTTTAATTCTCCTTAGAATAAAAATCTCTGAGCATTAATTCTCTTCCGAAGCAAAATTCTCAAAAAACCTTTGAAATTTCTTCCGAAGCCAAATTGCCTTCGGAAGCTTTTTTCTTTAGAACTTCCGAAGCAAATAACCTTCGGAAGATTTCTCGACTTCCAAGAAAACTACTTTTTGGGCAAAAGTAAACTACTTTTCAGTGGTGAGACCGATATCCAGATTTCAAAGTTTATTCTCTTTCATTAACTTTGTCTCAAATCTTTTTCACATAAATACCCAACGGTTCCCCCCTCTTTCACTATCTTCTTCAATTACACTATTCCTTAAACCTAAATTCTCTCAAACCGCCTTTGTTCTTCATCTTCCTTCACCCTTAAGCTTCTAAAATGGCCAAACTAATCTGCAAAAACAACCCTGATTTCTCCATGCGACTTCACAGTCAACACAACCAGGTTTCTCTTTTAAGCTCTGAGAAAGATGAAAGTTTCTCAGAGATTTGCCGTTTCTTAGCTCTATCAAACTACTTCACCTCCCTAACCATTGATCCTACTCTATATGAGGATCATCTGCTTGAATTCTAGAAGTCGAGGTCATTATGGATGGGGAGAAGGCACTGTCTGCCACAGTGTAGGGGAGGACAATTTTCATCACTCCAGCCATCATCAATACTCACTTGCAGCTAGATGATGAAGAAGGTGAGTTGTCTTTCCCAAAGGAAGCTGTAAATCATTCCTTTGAGCAGATGGGCTATGAGGGAGATTTCTCTGTAAAGACCTTCAGGAAAGGGAAGGTCTCATCCTAGTGGAAATACCTGCTTCATGTGGTTATCCACATCTTGTCAAACAAGCATGGAGGGTGGGACCAGATTCCTGAGGATCTCTCCTTCATGGTACATGGAATGGTTCAAGGGGTCAAGTTCAGGTACTCTTAGTTTGTTTATACAAATTTGCTTGTTACCTTGGACTCCTTAGAGTATTATATGTTTCCTAGATATGTTTAACACATTCTCAACTGTGAATTGGGCTTACAATTGAGGGAAACAGATAATATTCTTATATTGAGACAGATGAAGCCCAACATCTTAAAAATTATGAAGAAGCCAACTGTAAGCTTTTTAGGGGTAGAAACAACCCTTGTCCCAAAAATATTAGAGCTCATTGCTCAAGGTGACAACCTAGCAACACAAGCTAGTGTTGAACCCACCACTTCTACCTCCCAACCACCAAAAAGACAACAAATCACCCTCACCTACCAAAAAAAATCCAAACGAACCCTTGCTCAAGCTATTGAGTCTGTGCAGGCCCCCACACACTTACCCATACAAGAGGAAGTGGACACTAGAGATCCCACTTCCTTTGAGGAGCAAACCACTCCCATCTCTTCAAGAATTAGTGGTGAGGTTCCCCATGCTCACCCTGATGAGCTCACAAGCCCAACTGCCTTAAGCCTTCACTCTGAGTCTCAACACTCAAGTGAACAACCTTCAGGGGACAGTTACCATCCTCAGCCTTTAGACTTAAATCAACCCATTCCCAACCTCTCATTCTATATAGATGAAGACTTAGGTTTTAGTGAATAACACGAGTCTCTCTACTCTTCCCCTACTCAAAGAGAGATGAGTACTCCTGAGTCTCCTTTGTCTAGCCCACATCAGTCACCTATCACTGAGGTGGATCTCCCTGACCCTGCTCAGGAGGTCCATATGGAAGAGGCTCTCACTTCTGCAAGTGATTACATCATTAAGACCTCAACCATGGCAACTCAGCCTATTGACACCTCAACTGAGGCTATCAATGAGCAAAGGAAATCCAGCAGCCAAGAACCTGAAGCTGGTGGTGAGAGAGAGGACTTTGGTCCAATTATCTCATCCCTCAATGATTCTTCTGATGAAGATGAGGGGAACTTGAATCTCAGGTGACTACCCTGCATAACAGGGTCAATGATCAGCTAGTTGAGATATCTTATCTCAGGAAAAAACTAGCTGGGAGACCTTTAAGTAGAGTTCAACTAGGAACACAAGAACTTGTGAATGTGATTGACCTAACTCCTAGCTCACCTATGCAAGAGGGTGATGCTACCAAAAAGGGGGAGAAAGTCATTATAATCACAGAACCTGGGAGTTCTTCAGGGAGTATGGACATTGAGGACTCACCATCCTCACTTGGAGTTGTACATACTCAGCAACTTCCTCAAGTTCATATTGATGTGGACTCTATAGACTCTTTCATTCAGAGTCTCTTTGAGGAAGGCTTTCCAAGGGCTATATCATCCACACCCCAAGGAACTTTAAATTACATTATTGGGTGGAGGTATGATGCTGATAGAAGAGCCCTAATTCTTCAAAGAGTTCAAGGGCAGCAAGAAGTATTCAATTTTCAGACCTTGAACTACTATGAAGGTCTTGACCTGATCAACATGCCACTTGTCAACCCAAGTCATTTAAAACAAGCTGACAGGTTAGCACCCAGGATTCAAGACAGAATTACTGAAGAGTTCAACCTTAGAAGGAGACAAAGGCAATCAGGTAATGTCATTGGTCAACTAGATGTTGAGGTAGACCCTAAGATTAGCTTCAAAGGGAAAACCTTGGCTGAAAGCCTAATGATAGAGCCTGAGAGCCCTGTCACACCAACAGCTGCTTCAGAAATTCATTCCCTCAGTTGACCATGATATTACCTGATTGCCTTTGTCTCCTTCTAAGGCTAAACTTTTTAGTAATTCTGTCTTGAATCTTGGGTGCTAACCTGTCAGCTTGTCTTAATTGACTTGGGTTGACAAGTGGCATGTTGATCAGGTCAAGACCTTCATAGTAGTTCAAGGTCTAAAAATTGAATACTTCTTGCTGCCCTTGAACTCATTGAAGAATGAGGGCTCTTCTATCAGTATCATACCTCCACCCAATAATGTAATTTGACGTTCCTTGGGGTGGGGATAATATAGCCCTTCGAATGCCTTTCTCAAAGAGACTCCTAATGACAAAGTCTATAGTGTCCACATTAATGTGAACTTGAGGAAGTTGCTGAGTATGCACAGTTGCAAGTGAGGATGGTGAATCCTCAATGTCCATACTTCCTGAAGAACTCCCAGGTTCTGTGACTATAATGACTTTCTCCCCCTTTTTGGTAGCATCACCCTTTTGCATACGTGAGCTAGAGGTTAGGTCAATCACATTCACAGGTTCTTTTGTTCCTAGTTGAACTCTCCTTAAAGGTCTCCCAGCTAGTTTTTTCTTGAGATAAGATATCTCAACTTGCTGATCATTGACCCTGTTATGCAGGGTAGTCACCTGAGATTCAAGGTGACTAACCTTAGAGACTAAATAGGTGCATGTTTTTGACAATTTTTGCATCTTTAGTCTCAAGTTCCTCTCACTTCATCAGAAGAATCATTGAGGGATGAAATCCCTAATTGGACCAAAGTCCTCTCTCTCACCACCAGCTTCAGGTTCGCGACTGGATTTCCTTTGCTCATTGACAGCCTCAGTTGAGGTGTCAATAGGCCGAGTTGCCATGGTTGAGGTCTTAATGATGTAATCACTTGCAGAAGTGAGAGCCTCTTCCATATGGATTTCCTGAACAGGTTCAGGTTGATCCACCTCAGTAATGAGTGACTAATGTGGGCTAGACATAGGGGACTCAGGAGCACTCATCTCTCTTTAAGTAGGGGAAGAGTAGAGAGACTCATGGTACTCACTGAACCCTAAGTCTTCATTAGTATAGAATTCAAGGTTAGGAATGGGTTGATTTATGTCTAAAGGCTGGGGATGGTAACTGTCCCCTGAAGGTTGTTCACTTGAGTGTTGAGACTCAGAAAGGCAGTTGGGCTCCTGAGCTCATCAGGCTGAGGATGAGGAACCTCAGTGCTGATTCTTGAAGAGATGGGAGTGTTTTGCTCCTCAGGGGAAGTGGGAGCTCTAGTATCCACTTCCTCCTGTATGGGTGAGTGTATGGGGGCCTGCACAAGCTCAATAGCTTGAGCAGGGGTTCATTTGGATTTTCTTTGGTAGGTGAAGTCTTTTTGGTGGTTGGGATGTAGAAGGTATGGGTTCAACACTAGCTTGCGTTGCTAGGTTGTCACTTTGAGCAATGAGCTCTAACATTTTTGGGACAAGGGCTGTTTCTATCCCTGAGAAGCCTACAGTTGGCTTTTTCAAGATTTTAAAGATGTCGGGCTTCATCTGTTCTTATTTAAGAATATTACCTGTTTCCCTCAATTTTGAGCCCAGTCCACAGTTGAAAATGTATTAAACATATCTAGGAAACATGTAATACTCTAAGGAGTCCAAGTTAGCAAGCAAATTTGTGTAAACAAACTGAGAGTACCTGAACTTGACCCCTTGAACCATTCCATGCACTATGAAGGAGAGATTCTCAAGAATCTGGTCCCACCCTCCATGCTTGTTTTACAAGCTGTGGATAACAACATGGAGCATGTATTTCTATTGGGATAAGACCTTCCCTTTTCCTGAAGGTCTTTACATAGCCTATCTACACAAAAGAATGATTAACAGCTTCCTTTGGGAAGGACAACTCACCTTCTTCATCATCCAGCTGTAAATGAGTGTTGATGATGGCCGGAGTGATGAAGATTGTCCTCCCCTGCACTGTGGCAGACAGTGCCTTCTCCCCATCCATAATGACCTCTTGGCATGTCTTCCAAAATTTAAGCAGATGATCCTCATAGAGAGTAGGATCAATGGTTAAGGAGGTGAAGTAATTGGATAGAGCCCGAAAATGGCAAACCTCTGAGAAACTATCATCTTTCTCAGAGTTCAACAGAGCAACAGGGTTGTTTCTACGGTTAAGATTGGCCATTTTGAGAAGCTTAAAGGTGAAGGAAGGTGAAGAACAAAGACGGTTTGGGAGAAGTTAGGTTTAAGGAATAATGTAATTGAAGAAGATAGTAACAGAGGGGGAACCGTTGGGTATTTATATCGAAAGGATCTGAGACAAAGTTAATGAAAGAGGATAAACTTTGAAATTTGGATGTCGGTCCCACCTCAGAAAAAGTAGTTTACTTTTGCCCAAAAGTAGTTTTCTTGGAAGTCGAGAAATCTTCCGAATGTTATTTAGCTTCGGAAGTTCTGAAGAAAAAGCTTTCGAAGGCAAATTGGCTTCGAAAGATATGTCAAAGGTTTTTCAGAATTTTGCTTCGGAAGATATTTATTACTCAGAGTTTTTTATTCTATAAAGAATGAAAACTTTCGAGGGTAAATTGCTTTCGGAAGAAAATTGTTCTTTTAAAACATAAAAGTACTTAAGTTGATTTTAAGCTTCGGAAGATATTTCAAAGATTTCTTCTGAAGGTAAAATTACTGAAGTAGTTATTTGTTTACAAAGATATAAGTTTCTTCCGAAGGTAAGTTTAAATCTTCCGAAAAGTAAAGAGATCAAAATTTTCAAAAATCTAAGGAATGTCTTTTGAAAATATTTTCTTCCAAAGAGAACAAGGGCTTATGAAGGTGATTAAATAGATAACTTAGGACACACAGGTTTTAGAAATAATATGATTAAGTTTTTAAGAAAAAGCTATTTAAAGTTAATCATCCCAATACCTGATATAAGATATTTAAATCTTTGTTCATCTAAAGCTTTGGTGAACAGATCAGCATATTGTTCATTTGTGTTAACTTTGACTAGTTTGATTAATCCCTTTTCAAAGTTATCTCTAATCAAATGATACCTGATATTGATATGCTTTGTCCTTGAGTGCTGCACAAGGGGCATGTTTGGATATTGGAACTTATTGCCTTTTTAACTTTTGGAGGGGTAAAAAGACCAAATACCCCTCCAAAAAAGTTAAAAAGTTAAAAATTTTAACTTTTTAACTTTTTTGGAGGGGTATTTTGGTCTTTTTACCCCTCCAAAAAGTTAAAAAGTCAATAAGTTACATTACCCAAACATGCACAAGATTTTCTGATTGAGATAACACTGTTGTTGTCTATGTGGATGGAAGTCTCCTTGAAGTTGAATCCATAGTCCAGCATCTGATTTAGAATCCAAAGCACTTGAGCACAGCAGCTTGCAGCAGCAATGTGTTCAGCCTTATCAGTTGATACATACACACAAGATTGTTTCTTATATTGCCAAAAGACTATCCTTCCACCAAGAAACTAACATACCCCTGATGTAGACTTTGCAGTCATGTTGTAACAACCATAGTCACTATCTGTATAAGCATACAGATTAAAGTCCGAATTTTTTGAATACCAAAGGCTAAGTGATGGAGCACCTTTGAGATATCTTAAAATTCTTTTAACAGTGATCAGGTGTGACATCTTGGGGTTGGCCCAATCATTACCCTGTAGAGATTCTCATCAACACACTCCCCCTAAAGATTAGGTCCAAGGGAGTGGTTCCTGGCTATGGGTGTCTTAGCAACCTTACAATCAGTCATGTTGAACCTTTTAAGTATGTCTTGTACATACTTTGACTGATTTATGAAGATGCCATTGTCAACTTGCTTCACTTGAATTCCTAGAAAGAAATTTAGTTCCCCCATGGCACTCATTTCAAACTTGTCCTTCATTAGCTTCTCAAAGTCTTTGCAGAGCTTTGGATTAGTTGACTCAAAGATAATGTCATCTAAAAATACTTGAACTAGTATTATTTCATTTCCTATTCCTTTGATGAAGAGAGTTCCATTAATAGTACCCTTTTTGTAGCCAGGCTGAAAGAGATACTGAGATAGAGTCTCATACTACTTCCTTGTGCAGCCCATAAAGAGCTTTATCAAGCGTGCAGACATAATTAGGATGATTAGGATCTGCAAACCCTGGTGGTTGTCTGACATACACCTCTTCATCAATCACCCCATAGAGAAAAGTACACTTGACATCAAGTTGGTAGACCTTGAAGTTCTTGGATGCAGCAAAAGCTAGGAATATCCTGACAGCTTCAAGTCTTGCTACAGGGGCAAAAACATTTGTGTAGTCAATTCCTTCTTCTTGAGTATACCTTTGAACAACTAGTCTTGCCTTGTTTTTGATGACAAGTCCTCTATCATCCTTCTTATTTCTGAACACCCATTTGGTTCCTATGGTAGTCTTCTCTTGAGGAAGAGGACATAGGTTCCAAACCTTTTTCCTTTTGTATTGAAGTAGCTCCTCTTGCATAGGTTTAACCCAACTTCCATCCTTTAAAGCCTCATCAATCTTTTTTGGCTCTATCTGGGACAAGAAACAAGAGTGAAGACAAACATTTGCATCATGGGTTTGTCCTTTTGTTCTCACCCCTGAATCAACATCTCCAATGATGTTTGTGGTAGGATGAGACTTGTGGATCCTTAGCGGAGGGATCACAGCAAGTTGCTTAGACAGATCTAAATTTGAGAAATTCTGATATGGCAAGGAGGATTCACCTTCCACATCAGCACATTTACCAAGATTGACTTGATCCAATGAGTGTGTGACATCATTGATGTTGTCTTCAATGGAGTGGTTATCAGCATCAAGCAATTCCTGATCACTTTCACCACCACCATTTTCTCCAACATTTGAAGCTCCTTCATCTGAGTTTTATGCCTCTAAGCTGGAATTTGAAGGCACCCCAGAAGTATCAGCAGGATTTGTCATTGATAAGCTAGTAGAGGCTTCATTTGCAGGATTGGTTACCACTATAGCTAAAGATGTGTAGCTTAAAGGTCTTCTTAGATCAAATCTTGGGTCAGGATCACCTGTAGGTAGTATATCTGTGGACCTGAAAACATACTCACAAGATTTGTTAAAACAGTTGGTAACTAAATCAAGATCAAATAGCCAATCCGGACCAGAACCTTTCACATTAGGAGTGTGCTCATTGAAAGTCACATTGGCTAACTCCTCAACTACTCTAGTTCTGAGATTGTATACTCTATAACCTTTAGCTTGAGAAGAGTATCCAATAAAATGTCCATCATCTGATTTCTCAGCAAACTTGGCAATTTTATCTTTTGTATTCAAGATGGTGCAAGGACATCCAAGTGACCTGAACCAATGAAAGGTTTTCTCTTATGCCAAAGTTCATAAGGAGTCTTACCATGTGTCTTAACTACTAAAACTCTGTTTTGCACATAGCAAGCAGTGTTCACTGTCTCTGCCCAGAAGGTGATGGGCAGTTTAGAGTCAGAGAACATAGTTCTTGCAGCTTCAATTAGTGTCTTGTTTCTCCTCTCAGCAACACCATTTTCTTGAGGAGTCCTGGGAGCACTATATTGTCTTGTAATACCTTTTTCATCACAAAATGTATCAAGGATTTGATTCTTGAATTCAGTTCCTTGATCACATCTTATGATTTTGACCTTGTGATCACATTGATTCTCAATATTTAAGATGAAATTCTTTAGAATCTCAGGGGTCTCATCCTTAGTTCTAAGAAAGAAGACCCAAGTGAATCTTGTAAAGTCATCTGTGATCACTAAACAATAAGAGGTCCTTCCTAGACTCATTACACTGGTAGGGCCAAGGAGATCCATATGTATAAGTGTAGGGGATTAACGATTGAATTTATTTCTTTTGGCTTGTGAGATACCATGTGTTGCTTCCCCTTCATGCATGCAACATAGTGGTCATCACTTGTAAACTCTTTCTTTGGTATTCCAGTTACCAAATCATTCTTAATTAATTTACTCATATTTTTAAAGTTTACATGGCACATTCTTTTATGCCAGAGGAAAGACTCATCACTATTTGCTTTAGATAGAAAGCATGAAACTTCTCCTGAGGGAGATGTTTCTTGCAAATCCATCTTGTACATGTTCCCTTTCTTCAGGGCTCTGAACAGGATGTGCTCATGAGGAATGACCACCTCGGGCTTGAGGACAATACACTCATGCTCAGTAAAGAGCATGTTATGACTCTGATCATAAAATTGGGATACACTCAGAAGATTGTACCCAAGCTTCTTGACAAAGTTTACCTTCTCAATGCTGAGCTTACCATTTGTGACCTTGCCCCTTCCTGTAATGTAACCCCCTGCATCTCCTCCAAAAGCAACTAGTCCTCCATCAATTCTTTCAAACTTTTGGAGTAGTGACCTATTGCATGTCATGTGCCTGGAACAACCACTGTCAATGATCCATACATTTCTGTTTGTCTTGAGTTGTTCCTACGCAAAAGAGATGGTTTGTTACATTTGGAAACCCAAGACTTATTGGTCATGGGCTCATCAAAAGAAGTTGAAGACAATACAAACAGTAATTGATCCTATAGTCATGCTAGAAGGATCATTTGCTGAAGTTGATGAAAAACTTTTAGCCACTTGGTCTTTCTTTGTATTCCACACCACCTTGGGAAGCTTAGACTTGACCTTCAATACTTCGGAAGTTTTGTTGACTTCGGAGGTTTTGATGACTGGACCTTCAGAATATCTTGCTTTCACTGCAGCAGGCTTTAGTGCTTCGGAAGTATTCCTTTCTTCTGAGACCAAATTTTCTTCCGAATGTAATTTTCCACTTGTCTTCTTCTTCGTTTTGGAGTTTCCGAAGGAAAGAGATTTTCCTTCCGAAGCTTGCTTCTTCTTCTCCAAACTCTTAGAAGTTTCTTTCTTGGTCATGTGGAGAGTACTCTTTGGATTGTAAACACAATTCTTAGCAAGATGAGAAGTACTCCCACACATAACACAGTCCATTTTCTTCCTTCTAGGAGTTTTATTTTGTGAACAAGGCTGAACTTGATCACTTTCCTTCTCCATCTTCATCTTTGCAGATGCTATGGCAATTCTTGTGGGGATAGAACTACCTTTGGAGCTGGATGGTTCAGGTTGTACAGCAGTGGTGCACAAATGATCAGCCTTCTTCTTGATTATGGGATAATTAGGACATGAACCAGAACTCTTGTTGATGGAGTTCAAGTTGGTGTATTCAGCCTTCACCACTTCAAATCCTTCAGAAATGAAGACTTGTTTCTGTGCAGAGTTGAAGGTGGCCTTGATCTCGTGAGCTTCTTGGACTTTCTGTTGCCCTTTCTGATCAAGTTCTTTCGCTTGGACTTGGTCATCCCAACAGCTTTACTCTCCTTAGAGGAATGGTGACCCTTCTTAGAATGCTCTTCTTCACTCTTCTCAGAGCCATTCTTCACCATCTCCTCTTCATCCTCTTCAGTCAAAGGGTCTATGAGGGGAAGCTCATCTTCACAAGTTTCACACCTAGGAGATCTTACAGACAAGATTGTGTATGGAGGAGCTATCTCACTAGATCCCAGTCCCTGCTTATTTTGATAACAACTTTTGCATGTAAGGATGAGGATATTATGTTCTTGAAGGTCTCTTCTTCAAGAACACATTTTTCTGCCTTGGCTTTGCTGATCACAAGCTCAGCCTGGCATTCAGTTAACTTAGTAATGAGATCTTTGATCTGAGTCCTGTAGTTTGGGTGCTCATGTTTAAGAGTTGAAATGGTTTTATCTAAGTCCTCTATCTTTAGTTTATAATCATTTTCAGCTCTCTTAAAATCAGCTTTTAAGATATTTAAGGACTTAAGATCAGATCTCATTTCTAAGTTATAGGACCTGTATCTATTAACTTTAGCAATACATTCAAGGGTACAAAGATGTTCCAATACCTTGGCTTCATCGTGGTCTGCCATGAGCGCTTGGTTTGGAGATGCATCTTCTACCTGAAAGCTCCAGTCAAAGCCGCCTTCTTTAATAGCAACTGCAACTTGCTACTTTGGCTTCTCATTCTGGGAGCTCTCTCAGTGTAGTTTGGTTTGGCTTGTGTTTGGCCACCATTTGTCCTTGGTGCATTACACTCCCTTGCAAAGTGTCCCATCTGGTTACAGTTGTAACACTTTACTTTGCTTTTATCCAACCCAAACTTTCCACTGGTTGCATTGCTTGGCTGTGTGAGTAAGAAGAGCCATCTGCTGGACTATCTCCATGTACTCCAGATCATCTGGATGGATACAGTCCAAATCTTCAAGGGTGAATAGAAAGTTGCCTGTGGTTTCATCAGCAGAGACAGAGGCATGAGAAGAACTTGTCTTTTGTAAGAGACTTTCTTGAGTGTAGCTTTCTCTTGGAGTCTCTGGGAAGGTGATGAAAGGGCCCTTTTGTGAGTTGTCAGGGTAGCATATAAGATGATGTTATGGTTTAATGCTTTCCCTTTCAACCACATTGAGGGCTGAACTCAGTTGATTGCTGGAGTTACCAGATGAGTTTTGCATATTCATCTCCATCTGGTAGCCACTAAGAATATCATACAAGTCTGTGAGAGTAAGAGTCTTAAGGTTCTCAGTCCTCTTCATAACAACACAATAATGTGTCCAATGTCTAGGAAGAGAGGACATAAACTTCCTTACAATGTCCCTGTTCTCAAGAGTTACTCCAACATCCATTAGAGTATCCACAATCTCAACATACCTAAAGTATTGTTGAGTCATGGTTTCACCTACCTTGAAGGTGAAGTTTTCAAACTGCTGCTTCAGAGATCCTTCTTGTTCTCCTTTTCTTCATTTGACCCCTCATACATCAGCTTCAGTGCTTCCCATAGTTGCTTGGCAGTTTTGCACTTCTTGAAGCCTCTATAGATGGAGTTGGAAGAGCAGTTTGAAGGGCTGTCATGGCTTTTTGATCAATCTCTATTCTTTTCCTGTCTTCTTAAGAGTAATCAGCCACAGCCTTTGGAATCATACCACCACCAGTAGCAGAAGTGGTGCTTGGTATGTAAGGTCCTTCAACAACAGAGTCCCACATCCTAGAGTCTTGAGACTTGATGAAGCCTTCCATTCTTTGAAACCAAGTATCAAAGTCTTCAGGAGTGATCAGTGGAGACTTTGTCATAGTTCTAGTTTCCATATCAGCTTTGGTAATAGCTGCCATTTGAGTTGTTAAGTATTTTGTGTGTGTGAGGGGTCTTAAGATGGTGAGATCTTATATCAAGAGCCTGGAATGCTCTGATACCAAATGCAGGACCGGTGAAGGGTATGCAATTACAACACAACAACATAATGAGGAGAGTTCTTTAGAACACTTAACAGATCAAATAGGGAACTGGTAGCTTAGGTGAAAGATGCTAAGAACACAAGTAAAATGAGAGACAGAACAAGATAGCTAACAACACAAGTATTTAGTTTTCAAGAATGTTGTATATTGCTTCTCAAGTGATTTTACAAATGTTACAAAGCATAGATTGAAAGTTACAAGTACTTGAGATACTTTATACTACTAACTACAGCCGGCCATACTTTGAAGGCCAGCTGGATACATAAGACTAGACAACAAAATCAAATGTAGAGTCAAAAGGCAGATTGCCTTTTGACTAGTGACTATGACATGCCATAGCTCACATCGTAATATATTACAAAAAGGATAAAAGTACATAAAGTAGAAAGCTCAGACTCAAGACCTCAATGTACAGTTACCAAAAGCATGGACCTTTTCACCAACTCATGTAAGTTGGTGACTGATCAGAGTTGCAACAGAAAGGTGGTCCAGCTTTATGGTAAAGTACATCAGATAAAGCATGTATCTAAAAGTCTTCGGAAGAAATCTGTCTTCACTCTTTGGCTTCGGAAGACTTTGTCTTTGAAGCTTCGGAAGACTTCACTTTTGGCTTCGGAAGATTTTACACTTAGAATATTTCTTAGTGCAAGGTGTAAAACTTCCAAAGCATTTCTACTTCTGTTCTTCAATGCATGCATGCAGAAAGACTTTGGATGTTTTGGCTGCATCAGTCTTATAGGAATCCTTACATCTTCTTCTTCAACTATTTCTTCAAAGACATCATCAATTAGATCATTTGGATCCACCGATTCACCTTCAATTAAATAAAAATGTGATGAATATCAACTTCATCCATAGCAACATTCCTCATATACTCAAATAAAGGAACATTTCAAGCTCCGGTAATGACAGCCAATCTCTTGTACAAAATCTCAGACATATGCTCAAGCTCAAGTCTGTCACCTCCTAGTCCATGTACATATAGATCTGGTTGTTCTTCATTGATGATCAACTAAAGAAATCTTGGGTACATCAAATACTTGTTTCTTTTCCCCTTTTCTAAATTGAAGATGAATCCGTTCATGATCCAGTTAGCCATATTAAACCTTTTGTTTGTGGCTAAAGCTATAATAGGTGATGCAATATCCAATGGGAATAAATTCCATCCAGCACTTCTCTTGGACATGCAATGTTGAAATATGTAGCATAACAACTTCCAATGATTATACACCCTTGCCTTGAAAAATTATTTCTTAGGAAAGTTATCAGGGTATCCCATCATCATAAAAACCTCTCTACACTCATCAAAAGTGTATTTTGCTACGTCTTGAGGCTCATTATCTCCCAGTCTAAGAGCAACTCTAATATACTGCTCAGAAATCTCTACCATTCTGTCATTAGTCACAAATCCTCTAAGAACTTTGTTCACATCATCATCTCTTTCTACCTCAGCTGTTCTCCAAAATTTCTTTATCAATCTAGCATTAATAGTTGGGTGTGCACACATGGCATAGACATATTTAGTCCTCATAATAAATCTGATCATCTCTTCATATCCAGTTGCTTCTTTAACATCTTCATCTAGAAAAGCTGCCACATTATGCTTTGGCTCAAATTTTAGCTCATCCATCTGTAATACACAAAAAAACAAGAATAAGTATGAAGATATCTACATTAATGTAACTCTCAAATATTTTGTCATTTTTTATATTCAAAAATTTTAAAAATATTTTAAGTGTTTAACACACTTAATTCTCAAATGTTTTTGAATAAAATTCAATCATTCTCATGAGTTTTTAACAATCATGTATCAAGTTATAAGTCCTTCATTATTTTTATTAGTTTTTACTTAACAGATTTTAAATTTTAAAATTTAATCATTTTATTAAAAAAAACTTCTAAGTGTTGAACACTTACTAAATTTTCTGATTCAATCAAATTTTACAATATATCATCAATTAAGTAACTTGTTCCTTGTTAATTTAAAAGCATTAGTTGAGTTTTGATTATTAAGAAGCAAATTTATTTGAAAATTTAAGTTGTCGATTCATTTCTGTACAATTTTTTTATTATTGTTTTTTTTACTAATGAACCCATGAATCATCAAACATTTTTTGTGATGAAATTCAAATTTGTTGATGTTAAACAAGTCAAAATCATGTGTTAACAAAAATTTCAGATTCAATTTTGAACATTCAATCACATTTTATCATCAACTTTAAAATTATTCAAGTTCTTAGGGTTCGAACGCCCAAATAGGGATCAAACGCCCGTTTGAATGTAAAGATTGTGGACAATGATTTGATGAAATATACTCAACATGTTGTTTAGAATCATTGATTATACCTTAGTATACTAACAATCTTAGATAATCAGTCTAAACAAAGAGTATGATGCTCGTCGGGTGAATAAGAATAAGAACAGAATGTAAGTGAGTGAAAATGTTCGAATGAAAAGAATATGTCAAGTCTTGAATTTATATAAGTGTGAAACACCCTTGGACGCATTACAACTGTGTAGGCACATGACCACTGTTGGGATGCATGAGGTCTAAACGCATTGGCACTGTACAGGCGCATTACCCCTGTTCAGACGCATGAGACCTAGACGCATGAGTTACACTTGGTCAATTTTATCAAAGGACTTAGGTGCATTTGCACTGTTCAGGCGCATGAGCCCTGTTTTAGGCGCATGAGCACTGTTCAGGCGCATTACCTAGCCTGAAACGCCTAACACTTTAACAAAAACATGAACCCTTAGTTCGTATGAGAACTGTTTAGGCGCATGGGCTTTGAAGAGTCCACACTTGGTTTATTTTCAACATGAAATGACTGGTACTGTTTAGGCGCATGACCTTGTGTAAAACGCTGAAAACTTAACCAAATTTTCAGACTCATGACCACTGTTTAGGCGCATGAGTTGGAATCAAAATGCCTAACACTTGTCTTAAAACTGAAAATCCATCATGTTTCTAAACTTGGACACTGTTTAGACGCATGAGGGTCATTCCATACATTTAACACTTGGAATTTTTCACCTTAAACATTTAAGCCCTGATTTTCAAAATTTTCAATGTTCTTCATGAAATTGTCAACCCTTGGTCAAATTTTGACTTTGACTTTTTTACCACACAAAAATTTTGACTTTTTGACTTTATCATTTTAAAATTATATTTTCTCACTCAAACTTTTACCTTGTATTTTTCAATTTAATTTCCCGTCATTTTAGTCTAAAAAATTTTGAAATTTTTTAAAATTTCAAACAATCTCAACTCAATTATTTGCAAGAAGCTTTTCTATGTTTCAAATTAGAAACAATTTGAAATTTTTGACAAGTTCATTTTTGTATCATATCAAACACACACATACTTGTAAATTTAGCATCATCTTTTTCAACATTTATTTTGATTTTCTCTTTTTCAATCTTTACTCCCCCTAAACTTTTAAGTTCACAAACTTAGAAGTTTTTATAAGTTGTAAATTGAGAAAAACAATCATTATTACATACCTGCACACATAAATTCATGCCAAAATCAAAATAAAGCATAATAAAAACTCTACTATATGTATAAGAATCATATGCCTACAGTGAGATCAAATCAGATAATAATCAGCAAATTAAAATAAAAGAAATTATGGATAGTCATTGACAACGATTAAATCCTAATCAGGTGTGTTCCAGGTCAGCGTTACCGCAACAAAGGAGACACGAGATCTAAGGACAGACCATGAGTACTTT